>WOVY01009595.1:0-86916 GCA_013436015.1 Rhipicephalus annulatus
TCAGCTCGCACCGCAGGGGGACACCTCATTGACCCGATTGGAACGTGTACGGCAAGGATGGGAATAAGGGGTTTCACTTACGTCCTGAGTTTCATTGTGCTGCCAGAATGCTCTAGAGATGTATTTATCGGTATATTCTTCCTGAAGGCTAATAATGCTGTAATTACTTTCCCGGAATCATGCGTCTCATTTTCAACCAGGCACGCAATTGCAACGTTAGAAACAGAAAAAATGTCTATGACATGTGTATTGCGGAAGACGACTAGGCGGTACCTCCAAGGTCCACCGTTGCTGTCCGGCTAAGGAGCAATGCGTTTAGTGACCATAAAAAACTCGCTTACAGCAACACTTCACTCATACTCGAAAAGGGAATCTACATGACAAGGGGCCTTGTGCACCATCGTGATGGATGTGCTGACGTCTTGCTGACAAACTTTGAGAAAGAAGTGCAGCACCTTGTGAAGGGAATTGTCATCGCAAGTATAGTATACACGACTTCGTCCAAGTTGCAAACCTGAGAACCTCTGAGACGTCACCACCTGGTTTTGAAGACGTGGATTTTCTACTGGAATGCATTGCCATAGAGCAACGACGGTTGTCAGGCAAGAAGAGACACATATAAAATCTCGTAAAAGAATTCGCCGCGTGCTTTTCAATGTCATTGATAGTCCGACGACGAACGCCATTATGAAGCACTGCTTAATTTTTGACGAATGAGTCAGACCCATCTGCCAGCACCCATACAGGGTGTCACTAAAGGAAAGAGAGGCGATCATAAATCGGGTCTAAGAAATGCTCAAAGACGATGTAATTCAGCCGTCGGTGAGTCCATGAGCGTCCCCGTGGTACTCGTAAAGAAGAAAGACCAGTTTTACGATTCCGTATAGAATACTGAAGGCTTAACTCGATCACTAAGCGAGATGCTTATCCTCTTCTTATGATTGATGATACTCTCGATATACTACGAGATGTGAAGTTTTTTTTCCTAGACCTTAAAAGTGGGTACTGGCGAAAGAAGTGGACGAATAAGGTCGTGAGAAAAACTGCATTTGTGACACAAGACGGGCTATTCGAATTTAAAGTACGTCTATTCGGCCCTTTGTTCCGCTTGCACGATATTTTAGCAGGTGATGGACAGTGTGCTATCCGGACTGAAGTGGTAGTCTTGCGTCGTTTATCTTCGCGATGTTGTGGTTTTTTCAGCTACCTCTGAGCAGCATGTCGAACCACTGCGATCTGTGCTTGAAGCTTTTAGTTTGGCAGACCTGACGATTGAGCCGCAGAAATGCCACTTCGGCTTCCAACAGCTCTTTTTACATGGGCATGTTGTCAGTGCTGAAGGTATTCGCCCGGACCCTGAGAAGACCGCGGCAGTACAAAAATTTCCGACACCAACGAACAAAAAGGCAGTTAGACGGTTTCTGGGAGATGGCGCTTATAACGGCGCTATGTAAAAATTTTTCGAAGATCGCCCAACCTCTAACGCGACTGACAAAAGAAGATGCATCTTTCATTTGGCTGAAAGAACAGCAGGATGCCTTCGATGAGCTGCGACACCACCTTCAAAGCCATGCAGTCTTCACGCATTTTGATGAGGAAGCTGAGACGGATATTCATACTGACGCAAGCAACTTGGGTCTCGGGGCCATCTTCGTTCAGCGGCAGGACGGTGTAGAGCGGGTCATTGCGTACGCTAGTCGTACACTTTCGAAGGCTGAGGCCAATTACTCAACGACACCAAAATGTGTATTGCGGTCGTTTGGGCAATATGCAAGTTTAGGCCATACTTATACGGAAGACTTTTTCAAGCCATCAGCGATCACCATTCACTGTGCTGGCTAGCAGATCTCAAAGACCCATGAGGACGTCTTGCAAAATGGAGCCTGTGACTGCACGAGTACGACATAACGGTCGCCTATAAGTCTGGTCGCAAACACAGCGGTGCTGAATAATGGACACCTGCATCGGTTGATTCCACGGAAGCAACCTCTACGGAAAGCGAACAGGACGTTTCTTTTTCGGGAACTGTCACTGCAACAGAGATGGCACAGAAGCATAAATCTGATCCTTAGTTAGCGCTGCTGGTCAAGTACTTGCAGGAACAACCCGTCGACCTTCCTCGTGTATTTTTCCTGCAGACTGTCGTCGTTCATTCTCCGAAATGACGTTTTGTACAAAAAAATTTTGAGCCCAGTCCAGAGAAATTCTTCCTTGTTACTACAGCGCTACGACTCGAGATCTTGGAAGCATGCCACGATGACCCATCAGCAGGACATTTGGAAGCGAGCAGAACGCTGGCACGTATTCGCATGAAATAATACTGGCTAAAGTTGCTGAACTCTGTGCAGCACTATGTAAGAACCTACCAGGATCGCCTCAGGCACAAAACACCACCAGTTATACGAGCTGCTCTCTTCCAACCTATAGCACCCCAGATGCCCCTTTTGCGCGAGTGGGAAGGGACTTGCTTGGCCCATTTCCCACGTCATTATCAGGGAAGCAATGAACCATTGTTGCAACGGACCATTTCACTAGGGATGGGGAGACAGCGTCACTTGTGAAAGTAGCCGAATTCTTCGTGACCGAAATGGTACTGTGGCATGGAGCTCGTACTGTGTTAATCACGAATCGGAGAATAGCGTTTACAGCTGACCTTACCAATTGCATCATAAAATTGACACACACTTGTCACAGGAAAAACCACGGCGTGTCATTCCCTAGCGAATGAATTGACAGAACGGCTCAACAAAACGTTAACTGACATGTTATCGGTGTACGTTGACGTAGATCACCGAACTTGGTACAAAATACTACCATAAGCAACGTTCGCATACAATACCGCTGTGCAGGAGGCAACACGAATGACACCTTTTCAACTTCTTTTTAGCCGAAGAGTCGCGACGACCCTTGATGCAATGTTACCTGTCAATTATAACTCCGATCATGACCATAGTACCAGTGACTTCAAACAAACAGCTGAAGAAGCTAAGCAACTGACACTACATAACATTAGGCAGCCACAACAGCGATGCCGAAAGGTATAATTTACGACGAAGAGACGTCACGTCACTGACAAGCGTCCGGAAACACATGCTGCTTCTGTTGAGGATGACTGACGGGAAGCAGAATGTGATCCGAGCACATTACGCTTGATCAATTTGAATGCAAGAAGTCTGGCTAACAAAATTGGAGACCTGGAATACATCCTGGCTAACTATGATACTCACGTCATCACAATTACCGAAACATGGCTGCGGCCCGAAATAAAAGACCAACAGCTTGTGCCACCAAGCTATAAATTCATTCGTAGGGACCGCGATGTCCTCGGGGGTGGAGTTGCTGTAGTGATCAAGGCTGATATACACTGTTTACAAATAGCTGGTATTCGAACACACAAAATTGTTTGGTGCCAAATTACAGTGGGTAAGACAACCATATTCTTGGTGCAGTATATAGACCACCTAACTCCCCTACTTCGTATCGCGAAAATATTCAGCTTTACTTTGAAGGCCTAAAGATACGCCGCTCTTGAATCATTATTTCTGGCGATTTCAACTTGCCAGACATCGACTGGTCTGAGGTTGGTACGGAGCCTCGCGAAAAAAACGAATGTGAACTGCTCCTAGAGATCGCATGCAGTCATGATTTACAAAAGGTAGCTTAAGATTGCACGCGCGTAATTGGTAAATTGGGATCGATTTTGAATCTAGTGTGCCTGGATGGGCGTTTTGAAGAATATGAGATATTATTAGAGGATGGCATTTCAGATCATAAGTTAGTTTTTTTGGAAATAAAGCATACCACCATGGGCTCTAGGACTGACAGCACAAATACGTGTGCCCCAATTTTGTTAGAGCCGGTGACACAAACATTATTGATCACATTTTGCTATATTTAGATTGCTTCAGTCAGATAAATGACGTCAATGTAATGTGGGTTGAATTTAAAAATATTGTATTTCGCTGCATCGGTAGGTTGGCACCAATGAAAAAGAAGAACAAAAGTAAACAGAATTCATCAATAACCCGTGAAATCATGCATTTGAATGCATGCATTCATGCATGCGTGATGGAAAGCGTGTCACGTAGTCTGTAGCCACCACTACCCACTTATTCCCACTCAAAGACGTAGGATATGGTCCAATGATATCGAGGCCGACGTGGTAGAACGGGTCTGTTGGAATTCTGGTAGGCTGAAGTGGGCCAGGTGGTGCCAATGAAGGATGTTTGCGGCGCTGGCAGGACTCACAAGATGCATCGTATCAGTGCACAGAGCGGTAAAGGCCGAGCCAGAAGAATCGACGCCGTACACGATGATACGTGCGGGCTGCTCCGAGATGTCCAACAGTTGGGGGTACCATAAAGTTGTTCGAGCACAGTGGAACGGAGCGTTGCAGGAACTACCAGAAGTTCTGGGCCTTCGGTGCTTGTGTTGCGCCGATAGCGAATTCCGTCATAAAGCGTGAAGAGGCGAAGAGAAGGATCCCAGGTGTCAGAAGCTACACGACGTATGATAGACCACAAGTTGGCATCACTGAGTTGTTCCCTACGTATGTCCGTGAAATCAGAAATAGTGAAGGCACAGGCACCAGAATCATGCGCTGACAGGTAGGGGGGATCGACGATGGCGAGATGGACAGTCGGCATCCTGGTGCATTCGGCCAGACCTGTAGGTCACGACAAAGCTATATTCCATTAGCTTTAAATCCCAACGACCCAGGCGTCCAGAAGGATCTTTGAGGGAGGGCATCCAGCACGGGGCGTGGTGGTCCGCGATGACCGAAAAGTGGTGGCCAAACAAGTATGATTGGAATTTTCTAACTTCCCATACAAGAGCGAGGCACTCGCGCTCAGTGATGGAAAACTAACACTCGAATGGGGAGAGGAAGCGACTTGCGTAGGCGATTACTCTGTTTTGGCCCTGTTGCCGCTGGGCGAGGACAGCGCCAATACCGTGTCCACTGGCGTCAGTGAGAATTTCATCTTTCGTGGAACGTGGTTTTGGGAAATCTTTGACCACGCGAATTTTTTCGGGATCGGGTTGCACGCCTTTAACACTGACAAGATGGCCTAGCACAGTGATTGTTTGGCGGCTCAAAACGGCATTTGGAGGAGTTGAGCTGTAGGCCTGCCTTTCTGAAAACTTCCAGAACAGCTAACAGACAGCTGAGGTGACTTTCTAATGGCGAAAATGCAATGACGTCATCAAGATAACAGAGAACGTTGACCATTTGTAATCCCGTAGCAGGCAGTACATCATTCTCTCAAAGGTAGCAGGAGCATTGCATAAGCCAAAGGGAAAAGTACCTTAAACTGGAAAAGTTCATCCGGTGTAAGAATTCCAGCCTTTTCATTGTCTAATTCATCGACGGAAATCTGACACTATCCTGAACGCGGGACGATAGAGGAGCAGTGGGCAGACCCGTGCAGGCAGTTGTTATTTGGAAATGAATATCGCGTCTATGTTGAATGTGCAACTTGTAAACACCAAGGCGAACGGCATGTTCATTGGACGATCATTAGTTTTACTGGCACCTTTAGGTGCTTGTAAAATGTATCTATAGACACGACCTGGTATAGTAAATTATATCTGTAGTAAAGGTATAGTGTAGTATATATCGATAGAGTAAAATATATCGATAGACGCGATTTGCCATGGTGTAGTGGATAGAGACCCGGTTTTTAGTAATCAAAATTAACGAGTTAGAATCTTCCTGGTGGGTTTTTTTAAGGGGTCAATGCGTTACACGTTACTTTTTGCTGATATATTTATTTTTGGCGAATACGCACTGCCATTCAACCCTGTAAAGCTGTTTTGCGCTGCATACCCAGTGCCTCCCAGTAACATGCCGCTCCATGCAGCGTCCCAGTATTCAGCGCAATACTGGTCTCGTAACACAGCGTGGCACTAGACGCTGGTGCCCAGCGGCGCTGGGTTTTGCAATAGGGGCACAAGTACCGCCATCCAGCGGATATTCGTAGGACTAAACGAAGGGTGGCTACATACTGCCACTACAAATATCGAGGACGCACAATCCACGGCTTAAGGAACTTCGCCCTTAAAACGAAGCGCAGATGAATACATGCTGTACTTTCAGAAATAGATGTGATTTTATTCCCATTCCATTCCTTCAAGCGTTGTCGCGATTTCATTCTTATTGCAGTCCGAGGTCGTGAAATGTGGAATGATCCCGGAGTCCTTTCCATTCTGGAACAGGAACACCGCAACACTGGGGGGGGGGGGGGTAGTGGCTGAAAACGAAATCCTTGTAGTATTACTGCCTTCTCGCAGTAAGTTAAAGCTTTGACAAAATTTCACCTATTCAGTGTGGAATGCGTTTATTAGGGCGAATGTGTATAGCAACTATAGCAACGACGCTTTGTAGAAGCTAATCTGATAGGTCATGGTCATAAAGCATTGTTTGCTCTCAGAGGCCGACACTAACCAACCGACCAAGATGGCTGTGAGAAGAAAAAAATTATATAGGAGGCGTGTTTATAAAGCCTGTGAGGAGTGATAACCGTGCCGCAGTAGACACCATGCCAAATATCTGGAATCGTGGGCTAAGAGGTCATGGGTTAGGCTGCCGTTGATAGAAATGTTTTCTTTGCTATCTTAACGTGTGCATTTAACGTGTGCCATCTTAACGTGTGCATAACGTGTGCATGAAGGTGTGCATTTTCGACATCATTTTTGTGAAAAAAATGCGCCACTGAAGTGTTTGTAGAATTTTGAGGCGACATTCAAACTCGGGTGCAATCGGTCCGAAGGTCAGCATCGTAACCACTCAGCTATCCAAGTGCGGTAGCAGAGCAAGCATAGGCTCCCCTTTAGGTTCCCCTAAAGGGAGGAGGTGGAGGAGGCAAAGGTTCTTCCGAGTACCCCTCCCCCCTATGCCAAGGCATGAGGCCGAATTCACGCAACCTCTAAGCTAAGTAATGGGGAACCCGGTGCCCCCCCCTCCTGTTTTTCAATGTGCCCACGCACATGTGAAGATGTATTTATGGGAACGATATGATTGTTTTGCTATAGGTGAGAGAACAAGAAAAAAAGATATGAAAGAAACAATAATAGGGATACGCAGAAACAGAAAAAACACAAATGCTTATTATTCGGAGAAAAGGGGGCAGAAGCAAGAGCTGACTGTGAGTGTGAGCTTGGTTTCAGTCGAAAGCAGGACAAAACACCATCCCACAAGCATGTGGGCGAGACAGCAGGACCCTCGCCATCTGCTCACTTTAGGCAGGTACCCTTACGTGTTTGAAACTATGGGGGAAAGCGTCTCTCACGATAACCTGCGGAAGGCAGTTTTGTTCATTTCGTAGTTGCTCCCTTCTATAGTTCACAGAGAGTCTTCAGCTACTTGGAGAAGACCACCTAAAGGAAGATTTGTGCAGTACAGTCTGAGAAACATCTGTTTATTATGGCGTAGGTGTCTGCCAGGCCTTTAACGCACAAGGGACTTCAATAGTTCAAAAATTAACACATGTTACCTGGGCGTTGAATATATAAAAATGCTCGAAAATTGCTGCACGAGCTGCGATTCTCCGCATAGACAATTTTGTTACTCTGAATGAATAGTCAAGGCGGTCACCAATTTTATGTGGTGTGCAATTAAAAAAAAGAAAGTTTCGTTCTCATTGCTGCTGGGAGGGGACCCTTCAAATCTCAGAGCTGAACGAGCAGCTCTAGGCTGTCGTCCGGCCGGTTTACAATACCGCCACCTGAAGCTAACAAGACCACACCACCTGCTTCATCTCTGAAATAAAAACTCATTTCTACAAGAAAAGTACAGAAAATCGCAGCTCCGATTTTCTAAGCCTGATCAAGAGTCATCATCATCATCAGCGTGACTACGTCCACTGCAGGACAAAGTCCTCTCCCATGTTCTGCCAGTTAACCCGGTCCTGTGCTTGCTGCTGCCAATTTATACCCGCAACTTCTTAATCTCATCTGCCCACCTAACCATCTGTCTCCCGCTAACTCGCTTGCCTTCTCTGGGAATCCAGTTAGTTACCCTTAATGACCAGCGGTTATCCTTCCTAAATTGAGGATGACGCAGAGAGCAATGTAAAGAAAAATTGTAGGTGTAACCTTAAGAGACAAAAAGAGAGCAGAGTGGATTAGGGAACAAACGGGGGTTAAGGATATCATAGTAGAAATCAAGAAGAAAAAATGGACATGGGCCGGGCATGTAGCGCGTATACAGGATAACCGCTGGTCATTAGGGTAACTAACTGATCAAGAATATGTTGGCTTAAACTACAAATAATTATTACGCGGAAATATACTGAGAACGTAAGCAATGTTTACGGTGCATGGGCTTCCTCGGCTGCATTGACAGGCCGATACTATGAGGGTCAACCTTCTTGTATTGTCGCTCAAGGCAGAATGCATTCATCTCGCTCGAACTACTGAAGATAAAAAGCAGCTTTAAACAGTCCTCAGCCACGTCTTAATGACTAAAACTGATGTATATGAAAATAAACTTACATCTCCTGATTCGCGCGGTAACTGAATAATCGCAGTACCAGTTCCCGTTGGTATTCAATGTGAGAAACTCGAAAAATCTGCAACATATGCTATTCAAGTAACATGGTTATGTTCACTGTAGGTTGAATGCCTTCAGCAATAACATGTTCTCTACACTCTCATGTGTGAGCTCAGCACACCTTATGCATCGGAACTTCTTAAATGCATCGCGAAATCGAAACAAATATGTATTCCCCACAAATAATGGCAAATCATCGCAAAAGAACCGACTGCATTCTGGGTGCTTGGTATCAGAAGTTCAAAACTTTGAGACGCTTTTGAACGCACGGGCAGTGTGAATAACGTAAAGGATAAAAAGAGGACAGAAACACTGAAATCATCACATGAAAATTTACGGAAAATAAAACTTTTGCCATCCACTCAGAATACAAGCATACCCTATTTTGTAAAGAAGCGATACTTACTCAGAGACGTAGCACAGAAGTCCGTTTCTTCAAACGCAAAAATTACTGTTGGGAACGCAACAATAACTGAAAGACTAAACTTAGCCTGCCTGTTGAATGAACGCATGTCTTTTATTAGAGTGTAGGAGGGTACTTCGTCCACAGAGGAGAGCTCTTCGCAACGTTACCAACACCAATGCGGAAATGGCAGCGAGAAGCCTCAACGAATAGTTCTTAAGAGTGCCTTATATTCTTTTTTGTCGTGGAATGTTCTATGAATCCGACTTGAACGCTTGGGCACACAAAGGCTGTTGAAACAATGTCAGTTTCAAAATTTCTTCGTGATAGGTAACTTACACTAGTCTTGCTGTAGGTTCGTGGAACAATTAAGCAGAATATAGCGAAGCAAATAGGGTTTGAAGCAAGGTAAATTACCCCGCGCCTCACTGAAGGATTGCTCAACACTGTGGATGGCGCGAAAAATGAAGAGTGCGAACCGGGAAGTGGGGATCATTAATAGCAGTTGTAGTCTATGTAAACAGTCGCAATATTTGGCACATAGGGCAAAAGAAAAATCAGCGATCGTGACTACATGCCTCACAGTATCTATGCGTATAAGAAATACAGTAAGTGCAAAGCGTGCACCAGAGAAAAAAACATTGCCTTTATGCTGAAGGCCATTGGGCTTGTGTTAACTCCACTTCAAATTTCGAGGAGAGGTCTCTGGAAAGCATTTTTGTTCAGCCAGCACGAATCGTTGGCAGCTGGTGCGTGCAACGTCGTCGGCAAGATTATTAGTACGGCAAAGTTAACTGTCGTCTGAGTCAACCATCTGCAGCCGGCGGTCCACCGCCAGGAAATGGGTGTGCTGATTTTATCTACTTTTATTGTTAGAATTAGTAGTGATAAGCGGTATATTTTGTGGCAAACTACTCGCGAAGAATTTTAAATCACGAGTCTATGAGGTTTTTGAGATATTATTTCTTCTTTCTTTATTTGTTTCTTTCTGTGCCAGTACAGAAAATGGAATGAAGGCAAAAGGCTGAAAGCCTGACAAAAGGCCTTTGCTCCAAATGCAGTGAGGCAGACAGGCAGACATTACAATTTTGCAGGATACAGAAAAAAATACAAAAATATACAAAAATACATAAGGTACATGTGCAAAGGCTGTAACACATACAACAGTGATAAAGTGTTATTTCTAGCAAACAAATATATACATAACCATCTTAATGTTTTAAATACCGATAGATATAAGTTGCGATTTCTCATCGATATTGCAAGAGATATACAAAAATAACAATATACACAGGGAAGCATAGAAAAAGAACACACACATAAAAAGCATCAGATACTACTTAGGCAAATAGGACACATAGAACGATAGTCAAGAAAATTCAATGTTCAATATTCGGCGACTCCAATCGGAAAATGCGGATATCTGATTGTAAAAAACTGCCAATTTTATTGGGAATGTAGAATGAAACATTTTCGAAAAATATACGTTACAGATAGCAGTACTGAGCTTTCGTACTTTTGAAGTAGATTTTCGAGAGAAACGAGAATTTCAAATTCAAATCTTTCTAGGCACAATAGAAGTGTTCTACAACGATTTGAAATTTTCCATACATTCAGCCCATAGGAGTCCCCCCGAAAATATTATCCAGTCAGATACTCTCAGCCCACCATTACCATCTGCGTTTTAAAATCTATAAAATAACTCGATCACGAACATTATATCCCAGGATCAATGGACCTCAGAGTAGTAAAGAGATTGACACAGATAACGTCACTGGGGGCCGCCATTTTGAACCAAAGCGACATGGAATCGGAGTTCACTCATATTGAGGTTATTATAACTCTAAAACAAATTGTTGAAAACAAAAGCAATATGTAGAGAGATGAGACATTGAGTATTCGCATTTGCGTCATTTAATGAACATTCAGACAGAAAGTGTATATTTCCTATATAAAAATATCGACTGCATGAAACTGTTGTATTATAAAAAACATACTGCACACAACTAGGATATAACCATTCTTTCAGTGCACAAAAACCCTTGAGAACAGTGATATCTCAGTTGACAGGTAAGATACAGAGCTCAAAAGATGACCAGTGATAATGTATTTATTGCCCCACCGCGGTGGTCTGGTGGCTAAGGTACTCGGCTGCTGACCCGAAGGTCGCGGGTTCGAATCCCGGCTGCGGCGGCTGCATTTCTGATGGAGGCGGAAATGTTGTAGGCCCGTGTGCTCAGATTTGGGTGCACGTTAAAGAACCCCAGGTGGTCGAAATTTCCGGAGCCTTCCACTACGGCGTCTCTCATAAGCATATGGTGGTTTTGGGACGTTAAACCCCACAAATCAATCAATAATGTATTTCAGAAAACGAAGAGAGACAGTGGAGGAAATATCCCAATTTCGCCAAGGACGGTCATTAGTAGAAGCTGAGAGGTACGGAGAAATGTGTGAGTAGCAAATAATGACGAGCATACGGACAAGTACAGTTCACACTTGGCAATAAAGCATCCTCATTTAGCCAAGGGCCAGTTGCAAGAACACATTACGCGTTAAACTAAATAAGCAGGAGTGTTAAAATATGATTATTAGTACAGCGATGCAGTGAATCATTTTCTCCTGCTGAAGATAATACTGACAAGACTTATTCCGAACATGTTATTGAAGTTAAACAACTCCTGGCCAAGCGACAGCAACTTGTTTTGTTCAGTTGTCCCCTTGGTATTTTTGGAGCTATCCAGAACCTGGCGTAGAAGCCTGATGAGAAAGATGAAAAAAGAAAAAGATTCCTCCCAAATAAGAAGTCACAGTACAGAAAATTATTCAATGAAAGGAGAAGGCAAGAAAAAAAAGGACAGTACATCGCGGAAAAAACACAAGCAGGAGAAAGAAGTAAATAAACAAAGGACAAGGAAAATTACATCAACGTGGCATAGTGAGTGACCCAATAGAAACAAAGAAAACTTCTACTTTCAAGCCGAAAATTGACGAAGGCACGGCTTTAGTTTCTGCGCTCAACCGGACTCGCTGATTGATTGATATGTGGGGTTTAACGTCCCAAAACCACCATATGATTATGAGAAATGCCGTAGTGAAGGGCTCCGGAAATTTCGACCACCTGGGGCTGTTCAAGGTGCACCCAAATCGGACGGGCCTACAACATTTCCGCCTCCATCGGAAATGCAGCCGCCGCAACCGAGATTCGATCCCGCAACGTGCGGGTCAGCAGCCGAGTACCTTAGCCATCAGACCACCGCAGCGGGGCAACCGGACTCGCTAAACGACTGTGACATTCCCGTGCTTGAGTGTGTACGCGTTTTCTATTTTCTTTTCATCAGCCACCCCGTTCTCTCCTTTTCCTTTTCCACCCCTTTCATTTCTTCCCTTTTCATGCTCATTTTCCCTTCACCAGTGCCGGGTAGCAAAGCAGAAGTTTTACTTTGGTGTATCTCGCACCCTTTCATTCAACCTTATTCCCTATCTATCTCTGTCTCTCTCTTTCTACAGATAAAAAAGAGAACAGAGAACGTATATACCGGAAAGAGGAACTGAGCAGAGCATTGCGCGGGCCCCTTTTCTCGGCCCGGCCTGAAAATATACGTGCTCCGGCCGACCTTAGCCGGGCTGGGTGTTTTTAAATATGACCTGTAATCGTTACGTGCCCGAAATGGTTGGGCGAAGCCAGGTGTGGCCCAGCTCGTTCCAGAAAAATACGCCTGGAGCACAAACAAAGCATGGTCCCATCTTCGGTTATTGTGTAGGTACTTGCCGCACACAAGACATTCTGGAGAGTGTTTCGAAAATTCCTTTCAGTGTCATAACGTTCAACGGTTATATGTAGGTTTTTGGTTAATTAGGCTCGAAACGCTTTTGTGAAACAATTCTTGAGCAATCTAAAACATTATTTTAGATTGCTAAAATATTATTTTTTTATAGCTCATTCTTTTATGTACCCAGCTAGCCTGCTTGTCATGAGGCTGTTTAACGAGCAAGCTCTCGTGAACGTTCGTGTAAAGGAAAAACCACTGATGACATAACCATCATGGGGAAATGATCTGACGAGACCATTTGCTTCCACCCAAATCCCAACACTCAATATATTTAGAAACCCCAAAAAGACAAGTAGCAGACAAAGAACACAAAATGCATAACTAGAAAGAGGGTGGCAGGAAGAACGAACAGTGAAAGACGTGAACAGTGCATGGAAATAAATGTTCAGTGAAAAATAACCCTTCTCACAACCTAGTGGGACGCGGTGCTTGCAGCGGAGGCTCTGCAACCAAGTCATGAACGCACTCACGCTAATGGTGACAGTGGTGATGCGGGGCTTGCAACTGATGCGATGGAGTAACGGTGAAGACGCGCTCGTGCAGCAGGGAAAGACTGGCAATTAGCTTGAGACGCTCACGTGGTTGACTGGCACGGAAGGAAGCGTCGGGCTGGTCGAACTTAGTGACCTTTCGGCGTTCGGCAGCCGCGGCTCGCACACGAAGCCGGAGGCGTTTCTTGGCCAACGGCAGAAGACCATAACCAGCCTGGCCCACTTCAGGTGACGAGAAGAAGCTCTTTGTCCAGGTTGGAGCCCGCTGGGACCTTGATGCAGGAGCTCTGCTGGCCACCACTCCCGCGCCCTGGCCACCTGCTTCACTCGGTCCCGACTCGGCCACGTCAGCCTGGCCCCGCCGCGATGGTATAGTGGCTAAGGTACTCGGCTGCTGACCCACAGGGCGTGGGTTCAAATCCCGGCTGCGGCGGCTGCATTTCCGATGGAGGCGGAAATGTTGTAGGCCCGTGTGCTCAGATTTTGGTGCACGTTAAAAAACCCCAGGTGGTCTAAATTTCCGGGGCCCTCCACTACGGCGTGTCTCATAATCATATAGTGGTTTTGGGACGTTGAACCCCTCATATCAATCAATCAATCAAATCACGTCAGCCTGGTTTTAGGAGTGAGGAACCGTCGGTGACGAGAGAACGCAGGCTGGTGGCGACGCGTCGGTGAACCAGGGTCAACCTGGCCAAGCAGCTGGGCGCACAGCTCGGGCCCGTAGCCCGACGGCTGTTGCTCGTCTGTTGGAACCAAAGTCCGCAGGCCCTGGGTAGCAGTGCAGGACCGGATGGCCATGGTCCTCTCGAGCGGGAACACGATGGCAGGAGGCCCCGGCCGGTTGAAGTCCTGCAGGCTCGGGTCCGACGGCCGACGGCCCATCTTCAGCGCCCGGTCCGGTGACGACCTTCCGCTTGCCCCGTCTTCTTCGAACACTCTTTGATCGGCTCTGCTCTGGCTTCTGCTTCCGCTCTAGCCCACTTGTCTCGTCCCAATCGGAGATTCTGTACTTTCGTGGTACCCAGCCATTGTGCCTTGAAATCTCCGTGGTGGGACCTCATTTGACCAAAATGTCTACGCCCACACGTGCCGCAACCGAACGTTATCTTCATCTTCATCTTCTTCTGGCTGATGGAGTGGCACACTTTTTAAACACGCACAATCACATCACACTGCTATCTTAGTTTTGTATTTCAAAGAACGACTGCAAATTACAATACCCTCATAAACTGGAAAAAATAGCAGACATACCTGGAGTCTATATAAAGTGCATATGAGCTGGAATGTTGAATAAAAGCAAGTCTCCTGCGAAGTCAATTCGTTTCACAATGCCGTGACAAAAAAGCGGAGTAGCTGGTTCTGGCAGAAAAACACCAAGTTAGGTTGATGATTGATTGATTGATTGACTGATATGTGGGTTTTACCGTCCCAAAATCATCATATTGATCATGAGCATGGCGCAAGAATAATCAGGTTTTGACACTGAGCGTGCCTGAGCGGCAAGATAATGTTCAGTCTCACGGGCGCGCTGCGCTGCGAGCCGCCAGATGGCGCCATGGCCAACGTACCTAGGGGTATACACGGTATGCAGTGCGTGTGGAGAGGAAGAGGAAACTGCCCAACACTTGATAATGTACTGTAAAGTGCTTCACGCTATAGTTCAGGATGATGGCGCAGAGTTTTTCAAAGCACTGGGGTTTAGGGACAGGGAGGGCAAAATAGACTTTGAGCGGGTAGAATTAACTAGAAGGAGGTTATCTGATTGGTGGCTAAAGTCAATGCACGAGTGAAAATCAAACCCTTCACTGCAAAGTACGAATCCTCAACCTCACTGTTTAAAGGAAAAACATGAGTCTAGATTTCGGTTCATTAAGTATGACGGCTTGGTGGCGCTAGCCACCGCCCGATCTTAAGGGACAGCCATATCCATCCATACCTCCCTCCATCCATCCATCCATCCATCCATCCATCCATCCATCCATCCATCCATCCATCCATCCATCCATCCATCCATTCATCCATCCATCCATCCATCTATCCATCCATCCATCCAGCGAGTGGTGCTGGTTCATTGAAATTCGTTTTCCTCCCGAACGTTTTCGGTCCAATCGGTATGAGTAATACCTAAAAGCACTATACAAGTTTGTTATTTATTATTAAAAGACAGAACTTTACAGGGTTTAAGGATTCATTAACATGGAAATACCTTGTGCAGGGTGTGAACGTCGTAAACACAAATAGTTCCACTCACGCGCACTAGTGTTTTCGTCTGTTCACAGTTGTGCTCGTTGCAAAGAAAATTAATTTTAAAAACGTTTGGCAGTGTACTATTCCTCCATTAAAATGCTTCCCCGTGGGGAAGAAATGCAATAAAATTCCTCGTTCTTAGATGTAGGTGCATGTTAAACTGCCCCGAATGGTCAAAATCAGACAAGAGCCCTCCTGTGACGGCCCTCGTAATGAAATCGTGGTTTTCACGCGTAATCCGCCATACATATTTATTACTCCTATATTAAAACAGAATTGTTACTGCACCAGAAGCGTATTCCATGAGTATCACTGCTTTTATACATTCGTTTTGAAGACACTGAGAATAGAATGCATAACTCAGTCGAGACCTAAGCCGAAAAATCACCGCAAATTTGCCATGCCGCCATCCATAATTCAAGGTCACGCAAGGCCTCTCCAATTTGCCTATTCGGCGAAAAGTAGCCACCAGTGGCAACCCTGTGTTTAGCGTGTACGGCTGTGCCTTCGAATCGAAACGCCCTTCGCGCGAGTTCAATTACTCCCTTCAATATGGCAACTCTCTTTTCCTGCGTCTACCTTACAAAAGTGTTCAAGTGAGTACCCGAACAAAATTAGCGCATCAGGATCCTCTTCTGACTCTTTTTAGAGTGTATTTCTTTTGGTATACGTATATTATTACATATTACAAAAAAACCATCACGTCTTATGTCGTCGCTTCCCATTATAAGATTGAAATTATATGGGTAGTTTGCACAATTCATTCCACAAGGATGTTGCTCGGTAGCTGTTATCGTTCTCCCGATTGTCATCAATCTTTCTTAGAAGAGTTGCGCAGCAGCATTAATTCTGCCATCGAAATCTGTGAGGCTCACATCGTTTATTTATTCGGTGATTTCAATCTACCATTTATTGACTGGGAGCAGCTGTCATCTTCTTGTAAGTACTCAACTGACTTCACTAACTTAACTTTAGACTTTCATTTGGCTCAGGTTGTCACTCACTCAACTCGCGGTTCAAATACACTTGACCTCGTTCTTACAACTGCACCTGAAACTATAGCCCACATAAACTATTTGAATGGCTTTAGTGACCACAAACTGCTGCAAGTTGATCTTTCTATCTTGCCACCTTTTGCAGGAACCGAATCAAAGAAAATTAGAGATTATAATAACGCCGATTACAATGCCATTAACAGAAAACTTGAGTCCTTCCTTGACAATGTGCTGCTGCCTTCCTTTTACAGTCGCTCAGTTGAGGAAAACTGGGTTCTTTTCAATAATGCGATTTCAGCCCTAATAGAAAAACACGTGCCGTTGATAACGATTACAAATGATAAAACTAATCCATGGTTCACCAAGTCTTTGCGTCGACTTAGAAACAAAAAGAAGCGGCTTTATTGGTCTGCGAAAATTCGCGTTCACACATGTCTTGGGATAGATACGAGGAATGCATAAAGAAATATTGCCACGAAACTACAACTGCGAAAAATAAATACTATTCCCAGGATTTGCCTTCACTTCTAAAATCTAATCCGAAAAAATTCTGGAAAGTAATAAGTCCTGATCGGGACGATAACTTCATTTCATTACACGATGCATATAACACTCCTTTTGCCGACACTCATTGTCCTCATGTCTTTAATTCGTTCTTTTCATCCGTGTTTACTAGCGAGCATGCTCATCTTCCAGAAATTGTTGAACACGATTACTCATTCATGTCACCTATAGATATCACAATTGAAGGCATAGTTAAAGCTATTGAAAATCTGAAGATGTCATCATCTTCTGGTATTGACGATATAAATTCAAAAATAATAAAGAACACTGTTTATGTGTCTGGCAATATCCTGTTTCACATTTTTCGGCAGTCGCTCGGTACAGGAATGTTGCCTTCTGACTGGAAGACAGCGAAGGTAGTGTCAGTTCATAAAAGTGGTAGTAAAAGTTCACCTGGAAATTATCGCCCCATTTCCTTGACGTGCATATGTTACAAGATGCTTGAGCATATCATAGCTTCTAACATTTATGCGCATCTACAATCTAACCATTTCTTTTTCTCAAACCAGCACGGGTTCCGAAAGGGTCGTTCTTGCGAAACTCAACTCTGAGTTCACCACCGACCTACATTCTAACATGAACAGTAATCTACAGTCAGATTGTTTATTTCTTGATTTTGCAAAGGCATTTGATCGTGTTGCTCATTGTCGCTTGATATTAAAACTGTCATCACTAAAACTTGATTTACTCACGCTAACATGGCTCAGAAACTTCCTAACTAACCGCCAACAATTCACTATCGCCAACAATCACTCTTCATCACTCTGTTACGTTTCCTCTGGTGTACCACAGGGCAGTGTTCTTGGTCCCTTACTTTTCCTCATCTACATTACCGACCTGCCTGACAACTTATCCTCATGTATGCGTATATTTGCTGATGACAGCATTATCTATCGTCCCATCCGAAACAATAGCGATCATCTAACTCTTCAAAAATACCTCGAGCATATAATTGAGTGGTGAAAATATGACAGAAGACACTTAATGTTTCCAAATGCAAACTAATTACCTTTAGTCGCAAACGTGGTAACTTTAATAGCCAATACAAAATTGATAATAGCATTGTAGAACGCGCTGATTATTACAAATACCTAGGCATAAACTTTACTTCTACACTTTCGTGGTCCCCACATATCACTTCTATCTGTGCCAACACATTAAGATGATTAGGTTTTCTGTGCCGAAATCTATACAGTGCTCCCTCCGAAGTGCACGAACTGGCTTATCTTGCTCTAATCCGTCCTCAACTGGAGTTCGCATCCTCCATTCGGTCACCATATCAACAATACCTCATAGATAAGTTAGAATGTATACAGAACAGAGCTAGTCGATTCATAGCGCGTAATCACAGCTACCCGTCCAGCGTAACACAGATTACATAGCCTTGAACTCGAGCCACTGAAAACTCGCCGCGACATCTCAATTTTATCACTATTTCACAAATTTATCCACACCAGCATGATGCCATCTGTTCACCTTAATCTAGCACATCGAACTTCGAGCAGACTACGTTACACCTTTAGCTTATCACGCATGTACGGCAATACTAACGCTTTCAACCAGTCGGCTCTTCCACGAGCTATTTGTTTGTGGAATGATTTGCCAGATGATCTTGCGTCAGAACAAGACCACACAAATTTCTATCATACTCCTAAAAAATACTTATGCACCAAAAACTGCTCTATCGCATCTTCGTAATCATCAGTGTTTATAGGACTGTTGCCGATGTTTTTGCACTATTGCTAGGTTGTAGTTACTGTCATAATAGTTTTTTTTGTATTTCACCTTCACATACTGTAACTCGCTTTTCTAGTTTGTATTTTGCTTACATGTTCATAAGTAGAACTGCATTTTCTATTATATTCATTATTTGCCTATGTATGTGTAGATATTACGTATATGTATTTTTCTAACATATTATCTGTACCGCCCCCCTTACACAATGCCCCTCGAGGGCTCTGTAAGGTACTGAAAATAAATAAATAAATTTGTTATGTGAATAAGAAGATGTGCCTGCAGCGAGCAGCATCGCCGACGCCCGGCTCTCTCGTCTCGTGCTTCGGCTCGCTGCTGTGCCGGTCTCTGCTGGACGGTTCATCACGCTGTCTTGCCGTTGTCGTTAGAGACTAATAAACCTCTTCACATTTGGTGGAGAGTGCTGTTTATCCCCGTCGCTACACCCTGGAGCTGCGGAGCCACACGCTACAGCCCGTCATGACTGACAACGCCACTACATCGACGCCTTCGCCCCAGTTCAACTGCCCTGGCCATCCTAGGCTACGGGACCCGAAGGCCTTCAGCGGTGCAAATGGGGCCGTCGTGGAAGACTCGCTCGACCACTACGAGCTGGTGAGTGCCAGTAACAAATGGGATGAAGCCGACAAGCTGGGCCACGTCATATTTTATCTCACTGGCGTCGCAGAATTGTGGTTTAACAAGCAAAAACACAACATTCCCACATGGACCGTCTTCAAGACGTCATGTGCCAAAGTGTTTGGTCGGCCGGCTGATCGCAAGCAGCGAGCAGAACAGCGCTTGCGCGTCCGCTCTCAGCAGACTGGAGAAAATTTTACCAGCTATATTGAGGATGTCGTCGACTTTTGTCGACGCGCGATTGACACCATGCCCGAGTCTAGCAAGGTCAAACACATCCTGGAGGGCATCGACGATGGCGCTTTTCAAATGCTCTTGGCTAGGAAACCAAGCACAGTTTCTGAAGTCGTCAGCTTTTGTCAGAGCTACGACGAGTTGAAGAAGCAACGCACTCTGACTCGGCAGCCTCAGCCTAGTGGTGACTCACTGCCCAGTTTCGACTCCATGCCTGACAATTCACCATTGCTTCAGCAAGTCTGAGCCTTCGTCCGTGAGGAAGTCGCCCGCCAACTTTCACTAGTGCCCTTTACTCACGAGACCACCACGCGTCTACCTGCCCCGCTTCGCACTGCTATATTGAAAGAGGTTGCACAAGCTGTTCCTCTTGCGCACTACGAGCCATCTCTATCTAGCCGTGGTCACTGCCCGGGTGTCGCACAGCCAGTAGGCGCTCCTGTCGCCTATCCGCCAGCCGTTCAGCCCGTGGCCGCACACCTAACCTATGCAGCGCAGCCTGTGGCTCCTACTGTCGCCTTTTCGCAAGAGATGCAGCCCGTAGCCACGCCGCTCACATATGCAGACGCTGTACGTAGGCTCCCGCAACCACCCTACACCACGCGCTCACAGCCTGCACACCCGGCTGCTTATACTGCACCTTGGGCGGCAGCACCAGTCGCCAATCCCTGGATGACGCCCGATAACCGACCGATTTGCCATGCCTGCTTCACCCCCGGACACGTTGCTGGCTACTGCTGCCGTCGACCTCAGACGTTCGGCAACTATGCCCGGTGGTCGCATCCTGGCAGCCAACCCTTCGTCCAATGCGGGCCGGTCTCGCCACCTCGCTATGCCCCTACCGACCACCTTGACTTCCAGCCGCAACGCGCGCCCTCTCTTCGTCGGCGATCGCCCTCCCCCATGCGTCGCCTGCCCGGACCCTCTGACCAGGAAAACTAAGCACCGCAGTTCAACAGGCAAGAACTGTGCCGTTTTCGAAGCGTCTAAGCCCTCGCTCCTCTTCTGCTAACATGGTCGCAGTAACTGTTGAAGGTTATTGTACTTTCGCCCTTGTGGACACCGGCGCCTCTGTTTCAGTTATTGCCGCTAATCTCTGCCGTTTATAACGCAAAGTAACAACGCCGCTTTCGGGACTGTCGCTTCACACCGCAAGCGCACAGCAAGTAATGCCTCTCGCAGCCTGCACTGCAAGAGTCTCCATCGAAGGCATTCTTTACATCGTGGAGTTTATTGTTCTCCCTGTCTGTTCGCATGACGTCATCCTCGGGTGGAACTTCCTATCCCGCCATAATGCCGTCATAGACTGCGCACGCGCCGAAGTTGAGTTCTCACCCTTGTGTGATGTCCCATTACTGGACGCTCTTCATCAGCCGCCGAAGTTGCTCGTTCATGAAGATACCAATATTCCGCCTGGAAATTTCGCACTTGTTCTCGTTTGATGCAACGCCTACACTGACTCTACAGTCCTTTTTATGCCTTCCGATATCTTCAAATGTCGTCGAGCTTTGCCGCTGCCTTACGCAACAGTTAACCTTGCCACCGGAAAAAGCAACATGTTCGTAAGCAATCCGCTTTCCACACCTGTCACTTTGCTTGCGGGGGAATGTCTCGGCCGCGTGCAGGATCTCGACCCTTCGTTTTTGGTTGATGTCCCGCATGACTACTGCGACCACCCAAAAGCACTGTCGGCACTCGGGGAGTCATCCAATGATACGTTTTCCAGCGCCATCGCCGACACTCTCACTCCCACCGAACATGCCGACCTGCTGGATCTTCTGCATGAGTTCAGGAGTTCTTTCAATGTGTCGCAACCTCAACTGGGCCGCACATCACAAGTCAAACATCATGTTGACACCGGCCTACACCAGCCACTGCGTCAAAGACCATACCGTGTCTCCGCTGAAGAGCGTCGCGTCATAAACGATCAAGTCGAAGATATGCTTCTTAGAGACGTCATTCGACCATCTCACAGTCCCTGGGTGTCTCCCGTCGTCCTGGCGCGTAAGAAAGACGGATCTATCCGATTTTGCATAAACTATCGTCGTTTGAATAACATAACCCGCAAGGACGTCTATCGTTTGCCGCGCATTGATGATGCCATTGACACCCTTCAAGGAGCGGAATTTTTCTCGTCGCTAGATTTGCGGTCGGGCTACTGGCAGGTCCAAATGGCTGAACCCGATCGCAAAAAAACGGCATTTATTACACCAGACGGATTATATGAATTTAACGTCATGCCCTTTGGGCTTTGTAACGCATCTGCCACGTTTGAACGTCTTATGGATAATACGCTACGTGGCCTCAAATGGAATATGTGCCTCTGTTACCTCGACGGTGTCGTGGTTTTCTCCCATGACTTTCCTACGCACCTCCTTCGCCTCAGGCACGTTTTGACTTGTCTGACCAACGCTGGTCTGCAGCTTAACCTGAAAAAATGCCGCTTCGCTGCGCGTGAGCTCGTCATCCTAGGCCACATTGTGTCCAAGCATGGCGTATTACCTGACCCAGCAAAACTTCGAGCAGTCGCAGAATTTCCCAAGCCGACGACATTGAAAGAACTTCGCAGTTTTGTAGGCCTATGCTCCTATTTCCGGCGCTTTGTTCGCAATTTTGCATCTATCATGTCACCGTTAACCCAGCTTCTTCGCGGTGACGTGAACCTCTCCTCCTGGTCCCCTGCATGTGACGTTGCCTTCACTACTCTGCGCCGTCTGCTCACTTCCCCACCTATTCTTCGCCACTTCGATCCGACGGCTCCTACCGAAGTGCACACCCACGCCAGCGGCGTCGGGCTAGGCGCGGTTCTTGCTCAACGAAAGCCCGGCTATTCAGAATACGTTGTAGCCTACGCTAGCCACACTCTGACGAAAGCCGAAACTAATTACAGCATGACAGAAAAAGAGTGTTTGGCTCTGGTGTGGGCGCTTGGAAAGGTCCGGCCGTACTTATACGGCCGCCCGTTCGATCTAGTAACTGATCACCACGCGCTTTGCTGCCTCTCCACGTTGAAAGACCCTTCTGGCCGCCTTGCGCGATGGGCACTCCGCATCCAGGAGTACGACATTCGCGTCGTGTACTGCTGCGGACGCAAACACTCTGACGCTGATGCCCTGTCCCACTCACTTTTACCAACATATCAGACGTGCGGAAAGACTTGCCTCCATACCTTGTCATCGCTAAGTCTCGACTCGATTGCCACCGAACAACGTCGTGACCCGTGGATCGCCTCTCTTATCATATTTATCTGGCACGCCCAACCTTCCAATATCACGATCACTCCGACGTCAAGCTTTCTATTTCGCCATCCGTGATCAACTTCTTCATCGACGCAACTACGCTCCCGATGGCCGCCGGTGGCTGCTGGTCATTCCACGCACTTTACAATCGCACGTATGCGCCTCTCTTCACGACGATCCGCAATGCGGCCACGCCGGAGTGTTCAAAACATATGAACGCCTTCGCCATCGCTATTACTGGCGCGGCATGTACAATTTTGTACGCAAATTCGTGCAGTGCTGTCCTGACTGCCAACGACGCAAATGAACACTGCCACGTGCGACTGGCGCATTGCAGCCACTTCCATGCCCTGCCAAGTCCTTTGATCGCGTCGGTGTTGACCTCTACGGTCCCCTTCCATTGACACCAGATGTTAATCGGTGGATTATAGTGGCGGTTGATCACCTGACACGCTACGCCAAAACAGCCGCTTTGACAAGCGCTACAGCTCAGGATGTCGCCTCTTTCATTTTACAACGCTTTATCCTTCGACATGGTGCACCTCGAGAGCTCCTTGGTGACAGAGGCCACGCTTTCCTCTCCGTGGTCGTCGAAGCTCTGCTTTCGGAATGCCACATAATTCATCGGAAAACAACAGCATACCACCCGCAGACTAACGGGCTAACGGAACGGTTCAACCGCACGCTAGGTGATATGCTCTCAATGTACGTGGCATCTGATCATAGCAACTGGGACCGTGTTCTCTCATACGTCACGTTCGCATATAACACCGCAATACAAACCACCACGAGATTCTCACCTTTCTTTCTTCTTTACGGACGTGAGCCTTCCCATACAATTGATACCCTACTTCCCTACCGTCCTGATGCTTCCGAGTGTCCACCTATCTGCGATGCGGCTCGACAAGCCGAAGAGTGCCGCCTGCTTGCCCGTGCGTTCACCTCGGAAGAGCAACAACGCCAGAAAGAAAACCGTAGAACCTCTCTTCCGAATCCCAGCTATGCCCCAGGGTCTCTTGTGTGGCTTGCCATCTCATACCAAGCTCCGGGACTCTCCTCGAAACTTTTCCCTGGTACGAGAGGCCTTACACCGTTTTGGAGAAAACCTCTCCGGTTAATTACCTAATTGAGCCAGTTTCCCGATCGGACGACATGCGCCGGCGTGCACGTGACGTCGTCCATGTTTCCCGGCTGAAACCGTACCATGAGCCTCTGCCTGAAACTTCTTAAGTCGCCAGGATGGCTCCTTTTTCAGCGGGGCGATTGTGAAGATGTGCCTGCAGCGAGCAGCATCGCCAACGCCCGGCTCTCTCGTCTCGTGCTTCGGCTCGCTGCTGTGCCGGTCTCTGCTGGACGGTTCCTCACGCTGTCTTGCCGTTGTCGTTAACTACTAATAAACCTCTTCACAGTTACTACACTTTGTTCATACTGTTGCTTCACAAGCATTTGGTGCATTCGCTGCCAAGCTAAAGGAAGCTGCAGCTCAGTGAAGCTGCGCTAGAACTGAAAGTGTGGCTAGTTGGTGGTTCATACTTGTTATATAGAAACAGCACAAGTATACAGCCACAGACGGAAGAAGAGACGACACGGCGCTGACGACCCGTCTTGTCGTCTCTCCCATCTGTGTCTGTATATTTGAGCTGTTTCTACTGTTTGTGGCCTTATAGTCACTTACTTCCCTGATAACCTCTAATAAATCAAGAAGTCACATTCTTTTACACCCGATCAACCTCAACTCATTTAAAAAAAATGTGCACACAATTCGGCATTGTCTAGAAATCCATGGACTGCCTCGAATTTTTAAAATTTTATGGAACATTAGACAACTTCTCACATGAAAAGCGCACTACGCAATAAACATCACAAGTTACTGCAGTAGAGAAAGAGTTTATTTTAAGCGACTCATCGAGTGGCATACCAAGTTGCAAGAAGTGTTTCAGCAATTATGCCATCGTAGGCACTACAAGCATAATAAACCTCTGATAGGCTCCACCAATTATACAATTATTTGCTTATCAAAGTTATGTTTCTCATAAGTAAAGAGAGAAACTTGAAGACCGGAATATGTGCAATTTATTGTTAGCCAGTCACTAAACCCTTCGCATATGACGTTGCTCTCAGTAGATAACGGTCGTCTTTTGGAATGTGATGACGACAGCAGTTCTGCAACAAAAGAAAGCAAAAAATGCAGTATTAGCACGTTATTGACCCTGACAGATGTAGCGTCAGGTGTGGAAATAAATAAGTTGGCTTGTTGAACTACAGCAATCAAGATCTGTTTATTGTAGGCTGTGAAATCGATGCTTGCAGAAAAAAGTTACAGCCAGCTCTTGTGAACCAAATTATTACGAGTGAAAGATACATTTGATACTGCTTTTTATTATTTAATGATCTAATTGCGCACTGCAATCAGAGTTTGGTGATTTTCGCAGGGAGGTGTTAAAGGTAGTGCTGAACCTAATGGCAATAGCTAGGGTATTCAAAGAGAATGAAACACAGTGCAATACAATGGCCCGTAAACAAAATGCCATACGATTGAACTTGTAGGTGTACCTTTTGGTTTCGGGGAAGAGAATGTGAGTGATGGTGCTGATATAATTCCACTAGTGAAATCATTGAAGTGTACTATGGTGCGCAATAAGAATGAGTATTTAAAGCAGTTGTTGCACGGTGTCCCTATCATTCTTTTGGCTGCCAGATTGTGTCCGCCGATGACCTTCAGCTACAAGTAATTGCCGTGGCGTGAGAGAGAGAGAGAGAGAGAGATGTGATTCTTAAGTGAAAAGATGAAAGTGAGCCCCGTAACTGTCTGCATCATAGTGCGACAACTCAACAGTAGCTGACGAGGGATGGGGGTAAAGAGGGACTAAAAGGATAGGACTAAAATGTATATAGATAAAGAGATGAGGAAGGAGAGAGCGTGGCGCAGGGACAGCGACACCCAGAAGCAAGGAGAAGATAGGAAAGATGGACACGGTCTCAGGAGCCCGAGGACGGGGCACCCCTCAGGGAGAGCTCTTGTCGTCGGCAGGAGATGGCGTAGGGCGAGCCAGTCAGCCAGAGCTGCGCTGTCGTCAGAGATCGCGGGGCACAACCGGTCGGCACGAAATCCTGAGGGCGTGTCCGCCGTGGCCTGAGGTAACTCATAGATGATTTTGAAAGGAAAAAAATGAAGAAAAAAGGCGGAACCGCTACCGTTTTTCAATATGAAGGCCCCTCCAGGTTCTGCGCGGGAGACGAGGGAGGGGAGTGAAAGACAGAGGAGAAAAGAACGGGAGAGGATGAGCACATTCAACGCTGTCACGTGCGTGCGGGCGCATGCAGCCGCCGGGAAAGGAAAAACAGTCAGGCAAGCCGGCATGGGGCTGGCAAATGCCACCTAGACTACTGAAG
This sequence comes from Rhipicephalus annulatus, assembly GCA_013436015.1. Lineage (NCBI taxonomy): Eukaryota > Metazoa > Arthropoda > Arachnida > Ixodida > Ixodidae > Rhipicephalus > Rhipicephalus annulatus. Next base: position 26,324 of record WOVY01009595.1, read on the forward strand.
GCCCCCGCCCTCCTCCGTGACGTCACCACACTCAGCCCGTACGCGGCTTCTTGACTGCGGTTGCTTTACCTATAAATGTAGTTTTTGCGTTAAATATGCGTTAAATGCGTTAAATAGGTCAATGCGATGATCAAGAGGCTAATATGAGGATGGGTCATATCTTCGGGCATTCCACCGTAGAGGTGCCTTTTGTCTCTACCGCATATGTACATTCGCACATATAGCTGTAGTGCGTCCTCGTATTTTTCACTGCCTTTTTTGTTATCTGTTTGCGGGACATGGCAGCTGGTGCTTGTCACCGAATGCTGCGCAAGACACGCTTTTATTGTAATGAAGAAACCTGAAAGCTTTTTTGTTGTTTTGTAGTTGGGTTTACAGGTTGGAATAGCTTATGAGTTGTAATATCTCGTCGCCTTGTTCATTGGAATTTATCAAACCTAATTCTTACAGCAAGGAGAGTTTTGTCATCGCTGTTCTTTATATCTGTGCACTATTCACATTTCCAAGCAGTTCGGAGAGTGATACCAAACGTACAACAGTTTCAGAACAAAAATAAATTTTATTTCGGAAGTGAATATACATGCACATACACACACAAACACATACACACAGAAATGCGAACACATGATCATTTCAAAGTAACTAACTTTCTTTTTGTTCCATTTGCTTTTTTTTTGCTTAGCGCTTCATTTCTCAGAGAAGTGTAGTTTTTGATAAGGATGTCTATGGCTGGCAGCAAAACATTTTCCATTACTAAATATGGAGTGTGGCCAGCTGCACATGCATCAAATTCTTCGTTGTCATTCAACAAATACATAAGAACACTAAGTAGAGTCAATCGATGATTACTTAGTCAATCGATGAAACAGAAGCTCATGTTCTTTACTAATGACACGGTCAAAAGCAACCTTCGCGCAGAGGACTGCATGAATTACAGCTGGCTGTGGGAACTTCAATTCACCTCGACTGATGCTGTCAATCAGCACATATTTCCTTTATTCTAGCTCCCGTTCTGTGACTATCAGTATGTCACGGCAGTCATCACATGGTTGTCATTGAAGAACTGCGCGTGCACAGTAGCCGGCGATGTAGACCAATGCAGCCATGCTCTGTGGTGGCTTGTTTAATTCAGCATTGGTCAAGCGTATGTTGTAATTTCCAATTCTCTCCTCAGCATTAGGCTTATTTTCATTCTGACTGGGTGATTCAGGCATGTCTGCAAAATCAGTGTGTTTTCTAGGCGGATCTTAGCATCAGCCTCTAACACTTGTGTTATCGACACGTTATAGTGCGAACCACATAGTCGCCGGTACCTCCCAAACCGATACTCAAGCGAGTCAGTTTGGAATTTACCGAGGAGCATGTATCTAAAATTAAGTTCCTCCAAGCAGTACCTCGACACCTCGATCAGGGCATACGTGGTTAGCCGTAAAGCTGTGTGGGTCCCTTTTGTGAGAGCGCCGGTTTGCACGTTTTTGTCCTTCCAGAAATCAAGCCAGCCAACAAACTTGTGCACATATTGCAGCTGCTCGCAGCTGCTATTGCGCACTGGCTCCTGCCACACATCTTTTAGCCTGCAGGCTTTATGAGGAGTCTTCACATTCACGATGTTCCACCACTTTACAATTAAACCAATGAAATTTGCTGTATCATAAGCAAGGACCAAATGCAAACTTTCATCTTGAATTCTCAAAGCCGACGACACGAAGGTGTTAAATATCTTGAGAGCGAGCCTGAAATCTTGTCGCTCTAGGCTACTTGGGTTCAGAGCCTTGTAAGTTAGCCCATAAGCAAGTTTCACAACACTATTTTCTTCAGCTTCATGCAGTTTTCTTAAAGTTGTGAACGATGCACCTTCCAGCCTTTTTGTTATTCTCATCTAACAATCAAAATGTAGATATTACAGGCACTTGTCAGAGTTTCTCAGGTTAATCCAGGTATTTTGAATGCATTTTAGCAAATGCACTGTGTCAACAATGTGAAATAAATGTTTCTGAAGATCCACTGGATGAGGATACACTATTTCTAAATGGTTGCTTTCTGCGAACAGTGACATTACTTTTCTGTTAGTTGAGTTATTATCTGCTATTACTGCCACTACGTAAAGGCCACAATCTTCAAGAATGATTAATACTTCTCTTAGCACCTTATGTAGTTCTTCAGCTGTAATTTTATACACTGGTTATATGTGTACTACATCTTTAAATGCTGACAGTAAACTCTGAACCATAAAAACTTGCGCTGTTTTCACTGGTTCAGTGCTGTTAACAGAAGCTCCTGTTAACCTGCCTGCCTTGTAGTCAAAGAATTGTTGCAAGTGTATGTCATCAAGCATTAACGTGACATGTCTTCCATGCAACTTCAGTTGGCTGGCCCTTCTTTTCATGTACCGTAGGAGCCCTTCTTGATTTTGTTCCTTTGAAGGACTCACATGATGGGCGGCAAATACACGTCTAATTGTCGAAGGGAGAAGCAATATGATGTTACCACTGCTTTACAAAAAGTTGTAACCATTGGGAGAAATAGAGCAAAACACAGTTGCAAGAACTAACAGTGCAGCTGAATACATTTTGCTTCGGCACATCAGGAGCTGGGACTGTTCCCTGAGAAACATTATTGCTTTTACCCTTTCATCGTCCAGAAGGTCTTCCATAGAAATATCCTCGAGGAGGAAAACCTCGAGCTTTAACACTCCATTCACTTTTTCATCTTTTCCAAGTTCTCTTCTACGACAGTACTCTTGTACGCCTTCCAGAAGTTGCACCAGCACACGCATGTCGTGAACTGCTTCTGGAATGCCAAGCCATTCGTCTGACGTAAGGCGAGAACCTCCCACAAAGACGTGCACAGACATATCTGATGATATGGCTATAGAGGGAATAAGATTAGAAGCTTCTTCTATTGTTGCCTGGATGTGCGCAAAGATCACATGCTCTTCGGCGTTCACAACTGAACAATACTTTTTTCTTGTAGCAGGTGCAGGCGAGAATTCATGTCATCTAGGATGTTAACTTGTTTTCTTCCAACTCCTTCATGTGCGCCAGCACATACTACTCAATAGCTTTCTGAAGTTACTCATCTTTTTTTCGTTTTTTCTTCATTCCTGGTTCTTTTCTCGATTGATGAGTATCCGACAGGAAGTCAGGGCTGTCCGGAATATTTGTAGGTACAGCATCGTGCGTTAGTCGCGTTAATTTCATCTTGACTTCAATGGTGCGACCATCGCAATCTGTATATTTTGTCGTAGTGTGGAGATATTCCTCTTTGAAGTAACATTCGCATATCTGAACCAAAAAAATAAATCAAAATCAGTTTGTTTCCACGTAAATTGTGCCTCTGTGCACATGTAACAAAACTAGGACAGTCCAGGCGTCGCTTTTAAAAATCGCGGCGTCCTATTCCACACCTGGAAGGGTGCAGCAACACAATCCGTTGTAATCAAAACTGCGCTGATGCACGCAACCAAACAAAATGATGCTGCAACTCCGGTGTGATATAGTCTTTCTCACGCTAACACTTGCAATTCTAGTGAGCAAAAAACAACCCATGTTGCAGGTACTTAGCGCAAGTTCATATTCCCTCGAAGAACACGCATCCACTCAAAAAACGCCCCTTAAATTTGCGTAGATGTGTGTATGATTGTGAGCGTGTTTTTCGAAGGAATACGAAGTTGCACGATCTACCTACATGACGAGTTCCCAACTAGCTCAACAACGAGCTCTAAGAAAAGCAACCACATGACAGCAAGTCGCGTGCATGTAAAATGCGTAAATACCCTCATAATTCGTAGATACCACGAGGAAAATATGCACACAGAAAGCTCCCTCTCTCCCATTTATAGGTGCTACTATCAGCCACATTTTTGCAAAAAGTTACATTCCTAGTAATCTTCTGTGCCCAAATATTTTTGGGTGACATACGTAAAAACAAACACTTACCAGTGGATTCTTAAGCTTTGTAATATCTATGTCGTCGCGCCACAGAGCTCGCTGCCATTGTGATCTCCGCTCATGCAGAATCGCGAGGGAACTCGAACAGTCGTACTTTGAGGCCAGTGTCGTAATTCCCTTTGCAATTCAGTACACAGCAGCGTCCCATTCTTCCGCATACTTGGCAGACAGGCACGAAAACGAAAATATTTTTACAGCGAAGAAAAATTGGACACGTGGCCAGCGAGCAGTTCTCTAGCAACACAGCACTGACAGCACCGAGGCAGTAAAACGAGGAATGCTGGGGAAGTTGCAGCTAGCGCCATCTCACGCAGGTCGACCGAACGTTGCCTGAGGAGCAGCGGCTGCTTTCTCAGACAGAGTAGGATGACGTCACACGGCTGGAAAGGAGGAGTGCGGGGCCTTCAGTAGTCTAGGTGGCGTTGGGTGGGGAATGGGAGCACCACATGACGAGAGTCAGAGGGAGCGGCGGGGCCGCGGATCTTAACAATAACTGCACTCACATACACTTGGTTACGGGCCTCGTTAGAGGTGGGACTCGCTCGTTGGATTCCGTGCCGACCGGTTGTGCTCTCGCGATCTCCGACGTCAGCGTAGTTCTGGCCGACTCGGCTGGCCCTACGTCATCTCCTGACGCCGATCTCCGACGACAGCGCAGCTCTGACCTTCTGGACTTGTCCTACGCCATCTCCTGACGTCGACAAGAGCTCTCGCAAGTGGTGCCTTATCCTCGGACTCCTGCGACCATGTTTCCATCTTTCCTATCTCATATCCCTTCGATATGTCCTCGCTCGCTGTCCCAGTGCATCTCTCTCTCTATATATATTTTTAATTCTATTCTTTTAATCCCTCCTCACCCCTATCTCTCGTGATCTTCTGTTAAGGTGTCGCACCCTGATGCAGACAGTTATAGGGTTCAATTGTCTCTTCTTTTTCTTCTCATAGCCACATCACATCTCGCTAGAGACGCGCAAAGAGATCGGCATCGTAGAAAAAGTCAAGCAGGTCCTCGAAGGCCCTAAGGAGCGTTGTACGATGCGCGCGGGGAAACCGTCGGTGGTCGAGACGCACGTGTGCAAGTCCCAATCAGCCGTGTGCATGGAAGAGCCACCGACGTTGGTCTGCGTAGCCAGGGCACTGCAGCACAATATACTCGATGGTTTTATCCACCGGGCATTCCGAACACGCGGGGCTCTCGCTGTTGGTGCGGTGAAATTGCAGCTCAGCGGTGCGGCTCTCAGTACGCAGACAGAGAAGGAAGGCACGAGCACGCCTGCCGATGCCGGTCCTCAGCAGTGGTCGAGGGGAGTTTCCCGTGACCACACGTGAGCCGGGATGTTAAGGGTGCACATGCCTTTGTCAGATAGGAAGGAAACGCGGCGCCGAAGGCACTTTGTCGCAGATTCACACATAACTCACCAACCCATCATCATCCACATGACTGTCCCGGCATGTCTGTCTTCCCCCCTCAGGGTCGTGTGAAGGGGAAGTTTTTGTTTCGGGCAGAAGGCCATACCCTGGCAAGGGGGCCGCCGCTCGGCGCCAAACAGACGCGACCTGCCTCCTAGCCTACAAGTTCGGGAGAACCAACATAGGGGCTACCCTTCGGTGCGGTAATTCAATCACGACACACAAAGCGGACGTACCCTGGCAAGGTGGGCTAACGCCGCGCGTGAGGTGCGCTGCAGTCACGGCCTATCCCCTGACCGCGAGGGCCCAGCGAGACACAATCTGTCCCTTTGGGACTACAGGACTGCTGCTTGGTACAGTAGCGGATGCTGCTGCACGCAAACTCGACGTACCTTCGTGAACCAGCACGGCTAAAAGCCGGTTTAACCCTTTACGAGGAAGGTAGCCACTCTCCGCCTCGACGAGTTGAGTCGCCGAGCCTGCAGAAGGGGCCAACATGGACCTTGTAAGTAAAGCCCGACAAGGCGACAAGACCACCATAGCGCATTCAAAGACTAGGCGAACGACCACACAAACTAAACTCTTGGGCGACCGGCTCACTAGGCCGAGTCGTTGAACTTTAAAGAACGCCACCATTAAAAATTGATGGTTATCTGCCCTGCTGACTCAGTGAAAATCACTGCCGGATGGGGCCACGTTTCATAACATTTATTTGCACCTAGTCCCTGCCATTCTCGGTGGAGGACGAACCAGACCTCGTTCCGTACTTTTGCAAGTACTTCGTGAAGTCCGGGTCGTCTCCCACTAAATACGCCACAGCACCATGCCACCCACACTTGGTAGGACCACTCGACAAGCAGAAGCACGTACTGCTTAACTGCTTGTCCCGACAGCGGTTGCAAAAACCTAACGGTGTCGGAAGGAACACCAGGGTGACCAAACAAGCTAGCTATCCTTCGATGAAGGGCGGTTGGTAATGCACACTGGGAGAAAATGTGGTGCCAAGTCCTCTCTACTGCCGCAAAAGGGGCACGTTCCTTCTGTAGAGACATTCGTGAGGGGCCTAAACTTAATGGGCAGGCACCCTCTCGCCAGGCGGTACATGAATGTAGCGCGCTTGGCATCCTGGAAACTGGCAGTAATGAACTACCAGTTAGGACTGTGTGTGGACAGGTCATGTTCTCTACAACATTCAGGTAACTCCGGAGTGAGTCTATCGCCCCGCCGCGGTGGTCTAGTGGCTAAGGTACTCGGCTACTGACCCGCAGGTCGCGGGTTCGAATCCCGGCGGCGGCGGCTGCATTTTCGAAGGAAGCGGAAATGTTGTAGGCCCGTGTGCTCAGATTTGGGTGCACGTTAAAGAACCCCAGGTGGTCGAAATTTCTGGAGCCCTCCACTGAGGCGTCTCTAATAATCATATGGTGGTTTTGGGACGTTAAACCCCACAAATCAATCAATCGGAGTGAGTCTATCGACTAGCTCGCGAAGTTCGATCGAAGCTAAGTCTATCTCCGGGTCAATCTTTTGGAGACAGGCCAAAGTAGAAGTGGCCCCTGCATAGAAGGCGCAAGGCGTTACCGCCGGAGGCACCGAACTTAGAAAATGCCTCAGGAGAGAAGAGCCTCACCCGCGTGCTTAGTAAATACGATGCAAAGCTTCGAGTTAGGAGCCCATCCGAATCGAGAGCTACCCATGTCCATCTGACGTGTAGCGCCGTAGTCAATATACAGAGGTCAGGAACACCGAGTCTTCATTCATCTCTCCGCAGCTTGAGCACGGGGCGTGGCAGCCACGCAGATGCACGACTCCAACAAAAACCGAGAAGTTTCTTCTCCAGGAGAATCCCGCTGCAAGGCTGAACTGGCATGACTGAACCTACATACGTGAGAAAACTAAACAGCGATCGAATTATCGTGGCCCTGGCTGTAAGTGGACAAGACAAGGCACCGAGTTCCCGATTCTGTCGGTGTCACAAAACGAGCGCTCAAAAAGGGCGCGCCGCCAAATATTCGCGACGAAGCGCCAGAGTGACGCCGCGAGGTCAACGATAAAAAAAGAAAACAAGCATTCAAAGCCTACCCGGGCACGCACGCCCCTCTCCCCTCGGAAGCGTGGATTCACCGACGGGCCTCCTCGTGTCAGCGGCCGAGCAAGCACTCGAAATTTCTAGAAGGAAAGAGGCGTGGTGACGCCGGGTTGAGTCATCCGTCGCGGACGGCCCTCGCACCGTCTCGCACTTTCCCCCAGCCTTCGCTGCGCATCGCGCCGACGAAATGATGAGAACTTTCTGGAATCGCGCGCGGAAGGTAATTAACCGAGCAGCGGAGATGAGAGATCAGGAAAAGACGGAAGTTAGCGCCAGAGCGCGTGGGGATTCCGCCGTGTAGTCGGCGAAGGTTTTGTCCGTAGAGACAAGGCAGGAGAAGAAGATGATTTCCACCTGAGGGGTGACGACTCGAGCTGCAGGCAAGAGTGTGTATTTACCGCTATCGAGCGAAGACGCGTGGCAACAGCTGCGTGTGTGAAGCCGACGTGTTTCTGGCGAAGGAGTTGAAGCTTGGAGAGTGGCCTATTGAAGACGCGAGGTTTCCTGGAAGAGAAACTTCAGGGGCAGCGGAACGACAACAACACTGGACTTTGAGTGAGTGATTCTCGGAAGAGTGTCATCTAGACTTTTGTTCCAAGAACTTTGCACTGAACAGGTGTTCTATCTTTTTAGTCTTTGTCTTGGTTGTTCAATGCATGCGACTGCATTGTAGTGCGTATTGTTGTTTGTGTCCGTTGTTTCGAGTGTGGCTGATTGTACTGTGTAGTACGTTGTTTGGTGGGTGACCTATTGTATTCAACTATTGTGGAGTGTACATGCTTGTGTATTGTTTTAATCTGCCATTATTGAAAATATAATTCTGTTTTGTTTATCAACTCTCGGCTCTGACTTGTTCTTTGGGCCTCAGCCGGCGTCCGCTGGCGCGCCAAAAAGGACCACTTCTAAAGTGTCCACGCTTTCGTGGTGCGGTTTGGGGGGCCGATACTTCGGCCCTTGGAATTAGCCCAGCGATCGCCTCCCCAATTAACGGGACCCGTGACAATTATTCTGGCGTCCGCGACAGGACCTTTTGGTGCACAGTGTGTCCAAAGTAGTGAGAAAGAGCCTTGAGTTGTTGATAGTGCTATCGGAACGATTTGTGTGTTGCTCGGTGTTCGCGTTAACAAGTGCAGGAGAGTGTTCCGATAGACTGATGAGGCCGATACTTTTTGCACGCGGCAAGGTTTTATTTGCGAGTTGCGAGACACAATGGATCTCGAAAAGTTAGTCGCTCTTGGTGAGAAGATGGGTCTTTCTGGCGCCGAACTACGGAAGTGGGTCACCTGGAAGGAAAAAGAAGAAAAAGAGAGGGCCAAAGAAGATAAGGCAGCTGAGCTGGAAAAATAAAGGTTGGCGGTCGAAAGAGCCAAAGCGGAAAAAGAAGCTGAGTGGAGAGAGAAAGGCTGGCTGCTGAAATGGCGAAAGAAGAAAGAGAGGCAAAGGAGCGACAGCTGAAAGAAGAAAGAGAGCAGCAATTGAAGTTGGAACTGGAGAGAGAAAAGCTGGCCACTGAGAGGGCGAGAGAAGAAAGAGAGGCAAAGGAGCGACAGCTGAGAGAAGAAAGAGAGCAGCAATTGAAGTTGGAGCTGGAGAGAGAAAGACTGGCAGCTGAGAGGGCGAAAGAAGAAAGAGAGGAAATGGAACGGCAGCGACAGCACGAGATAGAACTCGAGTGGCTCCGTTTGCAACAGTGAAGTGAAACTCCCGTCCAAGCTAGAGTTGAAAGCAGTGAACGGGAAGATCATGGCTTCCGCTTGAACCCAAGCAAGCTGTTTGTCGCGTTTGATGAAGGAAGGACGACCTTGACGCGTACTTTCACAGATTTGAGACAATTGCACGGAGCCAGAATTGGCCGGATCATCAATGGGCAACTGCTTTGAGTACTTGCTTGAGTGGTGAAGCACTCAGTGTGTACGGTAGGCTGACGCCGACCGATGCAGTCAACTATGCCAAGGTGAAAGCTGCTTTGCTGAAGCGATTTAGATTTAGTGTGGAAGGATTCCGGGACAGATTTCGGACAGGAAAGTCAGCTGATGGTGAGACGGCTACGCAGTATGCCGCCCGACTTTGCCATTATTTCGACAGATGAATTGAACTTTCAGGGACAGCGCAGGAGTACGACGAGCTTAGAGAGCTCCTAATTAGAGAACAATTTCTTACTAGTTGCCACCCAAGCCTGTCGCTGTACTTGAAAGAGAGGAGAGCTAAGTCACTTGAAGACATGCTTGAGTTAGCTGATCAATTCATGGAAGCGCAAGGTGGAACTAGTTTGGCCAAGGTCAAGGAGGAGTGTCCCGAAGATTCGAAGAAATCGGCTTCCGAAGAAAAGAAGCGTGCACCGGAGAGTGTTCCGCGATGTTTTCTGTGTAACCGAGTGGGTCATCGCGCGAGCAACTGTCGTACTAACTTTACGAGCCCTACGGTAGTAAAATGTTTTAAGTGTGGTCAGACTGGGCCCAAAGCAGACGCATGTCGAAACGGAGTGAGTCAAACTCACTAGGTATCCTGTGTGCTAGCGGCACCGAAATCCGGTAATAATGCCGTCACCGATGGATTCGTAGAGTTGAAAAATGGAAGAAAATTCCTATTTTGGGTGCTGTAATGTCAAAACAGTCAACCGGTGTTACGAAGGCAATGCCAACGCTGCCTGGAAAAGTTGCGGGCAAGAAGATTACGGTGTTAAGAGACACCGGTAGCTCCACGGTTATCGTGCGGAGAAATTTGGTACGGGAAAGTGAGTTGACAGGCAGAACGAAACCGGTTTGCCTAATTGACCATACGGTTCGGATGTTTCCCGAAGCAGAGATTGAGGTTGAAACCCCTTACTTCAGCGGGAAGGTTACAGCTCTATGCATGATGACACCCCTGTACGACCTCGTCATCGGAAACATCGACGGGGCGCGAGGGCCGAATGATGCAGAATGTTTGGGGGAAGACCCAAAGATAGAGCCCCCACCGGCACAGGGACCGCGAGATACAGCGGAGAACAATCCCGCGAAGGATTTCACTCGAGCCCAAGGCGAAGCCTGAGCGCAAGAGACAGTGAATGAGAACATCATCGTATCGAATGAGTTCACGTGCTGGGCAGCTGGGTTTACTTCGGCTCGACCACAACTGACCGACAATGTAAAGATGACGGAGTCGGCCAGCCTTGCCAAATGTCGGGACATGAACAAGCGGGTGAATAACCGGACAGGATCGGTTGAGCATCATGACCCGCTAGCAGTGTCGGAAGTGACAACGATGGCTGAGACGCCGCCTCAGATACCGTAGTTGGGAGGGGCTCGCCGGAACAAAACGAGCAAAAGCAATAAGAAGAGATCGAGAGAGCACCGCAAAAAAGGGCACAAGCGCCGCTCGAAATGCACCGGATAGGTGTCGAAGTCGATTTGGAATGTGTTTGACAGTGCTATATGTTAAGTTAATGTAATTGTTTTCCTGTGCCACAACTGTATGTCGAGTGAGTCAAAATGTTCATTACGGTGATGTGATGTATAGTAATGATGTGAGTATAGTAATTGTTGTAATGAGAGAGCTTTGTACATTTGTATTGTCTGGAATATGTGATTGAGTGTTGTACTCATGCACCTGTGGTTATATTTCGTGTGTTGTGAGATTGAATTGCAATGTACATTTGTATTGAGTGATCTACTGGGAATGTGACGTGCCATGAGCAACGGACTATGTTACAGTCTTTAAGTGTGTGGTGACTGTTCGCGCTCGTTTGTGTGGTTTTGAATATTATGAGATAATATTCCTAAAGTGGGGGGCAGTGTCACAAAACGAGCGCTCAAAAAAGGGCGCGCCGCCAAATACTCGCGACGAAGCGCCAGAGGGACGGCGCGAGGTCAACGATAAAAAAAAGAAATCAAGCATTCAAAGCCTTCCCGGGCGCGCACGCCCCTCTCCCCTCGGAAGCGTGGATTCACCGACGGGCCTCCTTGTGTCGGCAGCCGAGCAAGCACTTGGAATTTCTAGAAGTAAAGAGGCGTGGTGACGCCGGGTTGAGTCATCCGTCGCGAACGGCCCTCGCACCGTCTCGCACTTTCCCCCAGCCTTCGCTGCGCATCGCGCCGACGAAATGATGAGAACTTTCTGGAATCGCGCGCGGATGGTATTTAACCGAGCAGTGGAGATGAGAGATCAGGAGAAGACGGAAGTTAGCGCCAGAGCGCGGAGGGATTTCGCCGTGTAGTCGGCGAAGGTTTTGTCCGTAGAGACAAGGAGGGAGAAGATCATTTCAAGTATGTTTTGCTTTAAGATATGTGATCAAGTTTCAATCAACGGCTAAGGAGTAGCCGGCGCCATAATGGTGCGCCAACATCTCCTTATATATCATATCAATAAAAAAAAGAAGATCATTTCCACCTGAGGGGTGATGACTCGAGCTACAGGCAAGAGTGTGTGTTTACCGCTATCGAGCGAAGACGAGTGGCAACAGCTGCGTGTGTGAAGCCGACGTGTTTCCGGCGAAAAATCTGAAGCTTGGAGAGTGGCCAATTGAAGACGCGAGGTTTTCTGGAAGAGAAACTTCGGGGGCAGCGGAACGACAACAACGCTGGACTGAGTGAGTGATTCTCGGAAGAGTGTCATCTAGACTTTTGTTCCAAGAACTTTGGACTGAACAGGTTTTCTATCTCTTTAGTCTTTAAGTGTCTTGGTTGTTCAATGCATGCGACTGAATTGTAGTGCGTCTTGTTGTCGGTGTCCGTTGTTTCGAGTGTGGCTGATTGTACTGTGTAGTACGTTGTTTGGTGGGTGACCTATTGTATTCAACTATTGTGGAGTGTGCATACTTGTGTATTGTTTTTCGGCCCTTGAAATTAGCCCGGCGAAAGCCTCCCTAATTAACGGGACCCGTGACAGTCGGTCAGCTTTTCCCTAGCTAATCACCAGTTTTCTGTAGTCAGGCCATCTGGTTCGAAATGGAATCCCAATATGCATAGAAGCTTCTTTATGGAAAGGCCATGCACAGGGCTTGGACTGGAGGGAGCGCAGTTCAAATACATGAATGCACTGTTCGACTTATTTATCCTGGTACGTGACTAATCATAAACAACTTTCATAAAAAATGACAAGTAATAAAAACAGGAAGAAGATAGTGCCAGTTCCATATGCGCACAAGATTGCCCATAACTTAAAAAACGTAGGTAATCGCTATGACCTAGAATTAGTTTTTTCGGCACCCAACAAGCTTAGTAAAATATGTTCAAAACTTGACCGTAAAGTTTCCATAGCAGTAAACACTAATGCTGGTAGTTGTATGGTAAATCACACAACAAAGTTTGTTAAGTGTAGCCTATCAGTCGTGTATTGCTTGCCGCTAACGTGTGGAAAGGTATACATCGGCAAGACGGGTCGTTGTTTGAACACCCGACTTTTAGAACACAAGCGACCATTAAGAACTGACATTCATTCTCACATAAAGAGACACTGTTCTCAGTGTGGCTGCTCACCACTGTACAGTGACACAACCGTAGTCTTCTGTCATTGAAACCAACTAACCAGAGAAATTGTCGAAGCCTTTCACATTAAAAAAAGAAAAGAAGGATGCATTAGTCAGTCATCGGTTTCGTTAAGTAACAGAGAAGCCAGCTATCTCGAAGGACTTAATTGAGAAAAGTGTTTGCATGTGTCATACTCTCCTTCTTGTCGTTTCAAAATTTTGTTTCAAACACGTGTGAATTCCCGCAAATTTTTTTGCTTTTTTGTTGTTTTTTTTTATTTGATGTTACCCAGGGCTGTTTTAGTTATGTCATCTAAAAGTGTCTAAGCTTTACTGCCGTGTACTATCGCTTGAGTCTGCGCAAAAGCTTCTGTTGACAATGATTCAGTGTTCGTAGTTCTTTTCTGTGTCGCTAGGGTTATGGGTTATATATGAAGTGCTGCTTCTGAAATAAAAATTAGTTGCGAGTGTAGCGAGTGTCGTGTTTTCTTGTCCTCTTCGTCCCCGTCAAACTTGCGCTACTACACCATATGGTTAAATGATGTCTCACCAACTAGCCCAGCTCTCAACCCTACTGAGCTTCTAGACACAGTTTAAAAGGGTGATGGCCCGCCAGGCTCTAAGGTCAGTGCATCTCGTTTCATCCTTGCACAGGAGAGAGATCCGCCCCTCCCTTTGAGTTGCTGACAAAGTCCCCTCACGGAGAAGCCTGTTTGCCAATGTGGTAAAAGGCCCCCAAAACCTTCGAAAACTTCACATAAAACTCGACTGTCAAACCGTCTGAACCTGGGCTACGATTACGGTTCATGGATTTAAGAGCTGCGAACACTTTCTCTTCGACGAGAGGAGTGTCACAAATATCGAAATTCTCGTAAGTCTTAGTAAAAGAAAACGACTACGGAGTGGGAGGCGGTTCGGCGTAAAGGTTCTTGTAGAACTGCCTTGCCACCTCAAATACTTTGCCCTGTGTTTCCACTAAGCTACCCGTGCTTGGATCGATCGAAGAGGTTATTGCTGAACTCTTCCTCGCTAAGTGCCTACGAAAGATATTTCTGCTGCACCAAGCCTTCATTTCCCACTGCTCCGGGCGTGCTGTGGCTCGCAAGCGGTCCCAGCGTTGCTTTGAGTGCATTGGATTTCATGATTTAGAAATGCGTTGCTCTATGCCTGTTAGACCTGCCTGTGTATTTTTTCAGCTGATTCGCGCTTTGTGATTCACTGCACGTGTTCTTCGACGCTGCATATATCTCCGAGTAGGCTGCGGTGGCCTTGTCGCTGGCTGCGCCTCGAAATTGGCAAGTGGTGTTTTGTCCCCAATTTAAACTCATGGTATTGGATTCGTACGGAGCGTGTGTCGCTTTTTAAGACTCCGCATAGACCAGATCACTTGGACGATTGGCGACGGGCAATCCCGAAAGCTGATGGAGCCTTAGAGTCTAATGACCATATGGGCACCAAGCATTTCTCAGAAGAAGCGGTCTCTGCCACATATCGTGCAGAATACAAAAGAAACGTACTGTTACATTCACCAAAAAAGTCTTCGCTCACTACGTATGCTAAGCCTGCCGTCTTACCGGGCTGTGCAAAATTCCTAAACATGCAGCGAAAAAACCACAAAAGCTCAGCGAAAACGGTTGGCTCTACTGCCGGCTTCATAGAAGCAACGAGGGCCAAAAGGCTCAACTGCACCTGAAGTGTATGACACGACCGCTGAAACAACGCTGAATTTATTGCGCGTATATAGATAATTTTTTTACAACATGCTGATTATGAATCAGCTGGTATGCATGCAAAATGTAGCACGATGACCACAGCAGTGACGGGCTTCTTCCACGTAAAGAGGAGGATTCTTAGCAACACGACACTGATAGTGTGGGCCTACACGTTATCGACTCAGTTTTTCATCAGGCCAGAAAAGTAATTTCTTGTTTTAAATTTAGATGCCAAATTTGTGAGCTGCCTCGTCTATGCATATTTGGGCCATAAAAATATAGAATGCAGAGTAACCAGTGAACAGAAATCATTGTATATACTAACTTTGTGATGCAGCCGTCGTGATTTTAATTACTTTGCCATGCTTGAAGTGGTCAAGCCTTTTTTTCTCGTTTTTTTAATGTCTCTAGCGCTTCATTGTACCGTCTTGCAACATTGCAGGTGCACTTTCGACCATGGCACTTATGACACGACACCTTTTAAGTATTAAGGCGATGGCCTTATATATCTTCAGATGCTTCATGAAACTTGGAATATGATTGTCGTCGTCCCACGTTGGTGGCGTAAGGGTTGAGCTAAACAACATATACTGCTTTAGGTATTGCGCTCGCTTCCACTGTCTCATAAGCACTTCAAGTCCGCAGGGTCAAATAAAATAGCGCTGAGCTTGGATGATGACACTGGTCCGACAGTCCCAACATGGGTGTGGTACGGGTTAACCCAGAGTCGACTTCCGAGACCCAATGATGTTTCCCACAATAATATGCCGCTTATATTGCCAGAGGCCGAAATCTGTGTGACGCTAACAGCAAGACGGCCAAAGGTAGCGTGTCGAAGTTCTTCATCATGCTCATGTTTGATGTTTTGGGGCGCAAGGACCATTTCATGGCCAAAGAGCGCCAGTTCATGGTACTAAAGTTATGGACAATGATTGTGATACGTGGCTGTTCCAGGGACTTAAGATTCCTCACGCTAAGGTGGGTAAAGACATAGAAGTATGAAAATCATGACCATTCCGTGAAAGCTGTGTGGTAATGGATGACAAATGTTTGTGAAAATAAAAACTATAGTAGACATATAGGGCATCAGCAAAGGTGCCTTGATTGTTCACACCGTTGCGTCCAAGGGCCGTGAGGCAAGTACTGTTGAGTGTAGCCACCGCAGCGCAGACCTGTCCGTGCTACGGGTTGCCCGGGTGTATGACGTGAAAAGTACGGACGTCTCTAAAGAAAGCCAACAACGATTTATGTATGAAAAGCTGTTCCCTACCAACCAACATTGCAGGCAGAAGTGGTATCTGTTGTCCGTAGCGCCACGGAAAGTGTTGTAATCTCAGTGTGTCTAATTCTGTACACTGGATTAGAATGTGAAGTACGGTGAGTACTTCTTCACATCTGTCACGCAAAGGCGAATCACCCCCAGACAAAAGAAATGAATGTGTTGTGTGTGTTTGTCCTGTTCCTAACCTTGTAAGGATTACTTCTGTGTGGTATGATTTTGAAACTAGTGGCTAATGTCCAAGTTTCGGCTTGATGACATGAAATTTATTACGTGTGTGTGTGTGTGTTCTATGTGCTCTGCCAATAGCCCCTGATCTTTCGTTTTAGAAAAGGTTTCAAATCAAGTGCAGGTAGTTGTATCGATGTATTTGTAGCGGTTTTGTTGGTGGATCCAGCTAGCTTGTCCACTAGAACGTTGGCTTGTTTTTCGCAGTGTCCTGGCAACCAGTAGACTACAACATGCTGCTTAGGTGTGTATACTGTGCATAAGAGCGAATAAAGCGAGAGAAGGACAGGGTTTTCGTGCTTTTAAGAGTTTTCAGAGCGTTTACTACGCTTAGGGAATATGTATATAATATTGCCTTCTGTAGTTGTATTTGTTTATTGTGTTTAATGGCCGCAAGTAACACGTAAGCGTTGCCGGTGAAAATTCTTGTATCAGAGTGCAGAACACCGGCTTCCGAAAAGGATGGGACGGCAGCTGCGTACGAAACAGAAGTGTTGGACTTCGAAGCATCCGTATAGAACTCAGTACATGTGTATTTCTGATGTAGTTCTAGGAAGTATGTCTGAATATGTGCAATTGGTGCATGCTTTTTAAAATTCAAGAAAGACACGTCGCATTTTATTGCCTGCCTAGGGCTGTCTCAGAGAAGACCGTTTCTCAACCACAGCAAGACTTGACATGCCAATAATTGTGGAATGTGATGGGTGATCTTTGTCTGCGTTCACTTTAGGACAATATGTAAAAGACATGTTACATCTTAGTAGATGGAGCGACCATTCGTTCGATACCACGTACAGGTTCTCCGCGGAGGTAGTGCGAAAAGCACCCGTAGAGAGGCGGACGCCTAGTTGATGAACAGGGTCAAGCATTTTGAGTGCAGTAGGTGCCACAGACTGATATGCTGTTGCCCCATAGTCTAGGCGGGTACGTAGAGGCTTTTATAGAGATTCAATAAACACTTCTTGTCGCTTACCCTCGCAGTGCGCGACAACACTTTTAGAATATTCATAGCGTTTATGCACTTGTTTTTAAATATTTGATGTGTGGTATGAAGGCTAGCTTGGTTTACAAGATTCCGCCGAAGAATTTGTGTTCGGTATTAGGAGACAAATGTTTCCCATGCAGTTGAATAGTGGGTTAAACATGAGTGCCCCTCTTCTTAGAGAACAAGACACACGTGTTTTTCTGTGCATTCTGTCGGAACCCACTTTCTTCTGCCCAATCGGAGACTTTGTTCAAACCAAGCTGAACCTGCCACTCGCACATGGCTAGATAGCAAGATCTCAAGCCAAGCTGGTGGACAACATTCACATATGTACAATAAAACATATGATGCAAGTCTTTAATACAATGCGCAAAGGTTTCCTAATACATTAACTGAGAGTTCTCTCATGAAGTTTTTCGTTCATTTTGCTGGGCAGCAAAACACGACAGTGATATCTACGCGCATGCGCCAGCGTGCACGAACGCGCGCGCACACATGCACGCACATACACAAACTCTTATAGACAACGCTGTTTTTTTTTGTCCGGAACCAAAGATGCCGGCACCTAGACCAGAATTTCAGTGAAACAAGCTCTTCAGTGCTGTCGCGTCTAAATGCAACTGCTTTCCGCAGGCCAACGTTTGCTGCTGTCGGCGCATTTATATCAGAAAAGTACTGTTGGCCAATAAGCTGCAAATGGAATTAGGAAAACACTTTTTGTCTCATTAGAGTAACAATGTATTAATTGATTGATTGATTGATATGTGGGGTTTAACGTCACAAAACCACCATATAATTAGGAGAGATGTCGTAGTGGAGGGCTCCGGAAATTTTGACCACCTGGGGTTCTTTAACGTGCACCCAAATCTGAGCACACGGGCCTACGACATTTCCGCCTCCATCGGAAATGCAGCCGCCGCAGCCGGGATTCGAACCCGCGACCTACGGGTCCGCAGCCGAGTACCTTAGCCACTAGACCACCGCGGCGGGGATGTAATAATTTATTGACATCCATGTAACATCGTTATATCGAGCGTAATAAACCAGTGAGGCTTCGCTGCAAAAACCTTCTACACGCGAATCGAGTCGCTCACCAGTGAGCACCTTGGATGGATGGATGGATGCTATGAGCGTCCCCTTTATAACGGGGTGGTGACAAGTATGCCACCAGGCTCGACAAAAAAAAAAACTTTTTTCCCTTTTTTTTATGTTGGCCTAATGCCTCTACTTCGATAAATTCTATCTTAATGGAAAAAAGGTAAATTTTCAGCTTAAGTTCTCTGCCATTTACGGCACACTGTCCATATTTTATTTTTCCAATATTTATTTTTGTCCTTTCTCTCTAATTTTCTGCCACCAAAACTCTAACCGTCTCTTACTTATTTCAATCGCGGCCCACCCTGCGCGAGCGCCATCTGTCGCATCAATCGAAAACAGCCTTGGCGGCGAATACAATCTGGACGCGGCGCCAGGCGCACTGTCATTTTTGTATGTTTGTGATTGATTTGTGGCGTTTATTATCGTCCCAAAGCCACGATATGATTATGAGAGACGCCGTAGTTGAGGGCTCCGGAAATTTTGACCACCTGGGGTTCTTAACCGTGCCCCCAAATCTGAGCACACGGGTTCACATCTTTTCCGCCCCCATCTAAAATGCAGCCGCCGTGCACTGTCATCACGTAACTTATTCTTGCACTGTGCCCTATACGGACATTTAATTTTTTGATACAAAAATTGAAGACTTCAGTTAGAGCATCCTAATAATGGGAGCGAAAATTGCACTCTGCTTGAGAAGTCCGTCGTCTGACAGTATAAAAAGTCTTTGTAAAATGAAACGCACCACTCTTTTTTGCTGTTTCTTCGTCATTTGGTAAGGTTAGCCACCGTAAACAAAGAAACAAGTGTAAATTTAAGGGCTAGTTTCCTTTGTTAGCCATAACATCAATGAGAACTAGCATACGATAGAGTCAATGAAAGTATTGGACAAAGGACGGGATTGTTCGTAATCTTCTCTTTTGTACCGGCTCTTTCTGTGATATCGCTTTTTGCGCACCACCATGAGTTATAATTGAGACGTCCCCTGCTACGCCACCAATTACCAAGGAGAAGAAACACCACTCAACCCATTTGTCTATTTGGTTCTCTCTTAGCTATGTGTTTCAATCACTTCCCACATACAGGGATTCGTGCTGGGGCCTGGAAGGAAGAGGCGCTACGGTCTGTTCCTGTTTACTGATGCATTTCATTTATTACCAATTGCAAATGACGTACGAACATGGCGCCACCCGGTCCTGATGTTTGCATGGGGAGCCCACGAGAACCATCGACGGAATCCTTCCAGGAACTTGACTCCGGAATGTGCATTCGTTACCCCGAAAGTTTTCTTTTCCTTTTTTTCCCAATGCGTGGGTTTAAGAAATGAACGTAAGCATCTTGAAATGGCTGGGGTTCAGTCCGTGTTGGCGGGTACGTCACAATCCCTTCATCTTGCAGAAGAATTTTCCCAGCGGTGAAATTCAAACATGAGAAATGCGGGCGCATAGCGCCTTCGGGTTGCGCAGTGAAATTGAGACATTGTGGCAGTCATAGGAATAAGACATGCTAACACAACACACTTGTGATTCAGCCCTGGCGGCAGCACGTCACTGAGAGGAACCAATCTGTGATTGTCGCTGAATCATCACACACCACGAAGCAGTTGGATTCTGTGTTTCGACTGTGCACAACACACTTGAAACCTTCAGTATCACCGCAGAAACTCGTGGATGACGCGCGGACGAAACACAGACTGGTCACAGTTGCTCGTCGGATGGTTTCGCACGCAACGTTCAGTCATGTGTGCAGAAGGTTCGCTACCATGCGAGCACAACACATACTTCGCCTGCAGTGCCCACTCTCGGCAAAATCGAACAGAGGATACGCACATTTCAATACGCTTTTATTCCACACATGCACAAAAATTTACGATCTTATCGAACATCTCAAACCAAACTAAAAGCGGGATGGCGGGAGAACATAAGTCATACAGGCAGCAACACTGAATTACCCTCGCGTACCATCTCCTGCCCGGCCTCTGCTGCACCCGTCGGTGAGGGAAAGCGACTTTCAACGTGAATTGCGTGTTTGGATGGGCTGAGAAAGTGCGAGGAGATGCCGTGACCCCTTTTGAATTCGAACTTCACCTCATCTCGTCGATACCGTGACTGCTTCATCACTTCCAACAAGTCGGCACACCCCGCCTCCTATCGAGGCACGACACTATTGTGTAGAGAAAACACCGTAGCTTGTCTATTATCTTTACTTGTCTCAATTCATCACCTGTTGTGCAGCGTCAATTGAGGTATCTCGACCAACCACCTTGCATAATCTGCCTAGCTTGGGCCACAGATGCCAGTCACATATCTTGTCTATCTAAACCCCACCGTTTCCCAGACCAGTCCCCCCCGCACCCTCTCTCCGACAAGTGGCGAGATCTTGGTAACCCCACATTCACTATGTTCTTCCCCCATCATTAAGTGTTAATCGATCCCAGGTGGTACCACTAACTCAGTGATCAACATCAGAGACCGCAAGCAACAGAAAACCACAATAACCGATTGAACTACCTGCCTCATTTCAAAACACAGTCAACAAAATAAAACAAGTGTACAAGCCAAAGCAAAACAAAATAAAAAACTTAAACTTCGACACAAGGTCTCCACTGAAGTAACAAGCACAATGACTGAGCAGAAATCATAGAACATAAAATGTCATACAACAATACGGACATTTATGACTAGCCGATTCCCGAGCGCTCAGCGTCTACCCGTATGCAGACCTCTTCACCGACTCCGAGTCCCGAACCCTCGTTAGATGGCCCGAGCTTTCACCTACTCAACTCCGTCGCGGAGTGGGGCGAAGCTATCTGATAAGACCACTGCTGCGCATGCCCGGGTTTGGTGCGGTGTACATCGAGTGTGCTGCAGTTCCCATTTGGCCCCACAAAAACCAACCCATTGCGATCTTGGCATTCATCAATCTCACTTACTCTCTCCAACGTTCGGTCGACCGTTGTGTCGACCAAGACTCCGACAACTGCATCCTCAGAAAACCCATTCTCATCCAACTCCGTATCTGCCACTCCTACTGGTAATGCCTGATCGTCTCGTGGGACCTTGAAGGTAAAAATCGCAGCTAAACCGTCTGTATCCGCTCTATCGACCCCGACATCGACAGCATTTGTTTTACCCATAGGCACTGGCGTGCGAGCGTTCCCCCAAACACACACTCGCTCAATGGCGGAACATCCTCTTAGATCACGGAAATTACATTAACCACATCCACACATGGTGAACCGGGACTCGTTTTTACGGAGCTTGTTTCTTCGTGAATATTTAGGACCGCGATTGACCTCTGCGCGTCAACGTCATGAGAAAGAGTTGCATCTAGGTTAACAGATTCAAATTTTCCCACCATCTCCTTGTCTTTGTGAATGCGGCTGCCACCCGTCCAATTCCACTATCATCGTCGGTACCGGTGGCATTTTCACCAAATGTGACCACAGTCTGCCACAGTTATAGCACCCGCCGGGATAAGGGAGCTGCTGCGGGAATTGCTGCCAATTCTGTTTCACCTTATTGTGTACTGCCAAGCTCTCCACAAATTTTTCGAGGCGGCCAAGGTGGCTATGCACCTCATGAATATCCGTGTTTTCTTCTGCGTATTGAACGGGTAACGTATGGCTTCACGACACTTTCTCATTCTGTTCCTCCTTGACCGCTATGGCAATGGCCTCGTCAAACGTTTTCGGGTCCCGACAGAGAAGAAATCTGCGGACCGGATTACTCAGGCCTAATAAAAATTTTGAGAGCAATTGTTCAGCTCGAATTTCACGGCTCAGTGAAGCTTTCACCGGATCCTGACTATCGGAGCTCGCCAGGGTGGCAGTCCCGAGCATGCGCAAGCGACTCGCAGATGACCGCACCTTCTCATCTGCCCTCTGCCTCGCGTTTAAAAACCGTTCCGTTTTAAAGATAAGTGGCTCCATATCGAACGTCTTGAGGGCCAAATATTTGAACTAAGAAAAAGTTGCAGCCGCAGCGACGCCATCGTCCCACCGCACAAAATCGTGCGCCGCGCCTACCGTCTTGCATCGTGCTATGCAAACCAGCTCACTATCCCGCCACCCACCCATGCGACCAACCTGCTCCAAAATTTTCAAGAAGACCCCAACATCTGGACCCGTATCACCTCCCGTAAACGATGGAACCATGCCCGCTAACATTAACGCACTCATTTCTAGTGGGTCGTCTCTGTCGGTCATCTTGGTAGCCTGCTCGTTCATTTTGCCACCTCTCCTTCCCTAGTACGAGGGTGACATTTTGCACTGTTGCCCCAGCAGTAATCCCACCGCTGCCACCACTTGAGATGTCCCCCGCTACGCCACCGATCACCAAACAGGGGGATGACCACTCAACCCCTTTGTCTATTTGGTTCCCTCTTGGCTATGTGTCTCAATCCCTTCCCACATACAGGGATTCGTGCTGGGGTCGGGAAGTAAGAGACGCTACGATCTGTTCCTGTTTACTGATGCATTTCATTTATTACCAATTGCAAACAGCGTACGAACATGCTGCCCGCTTACAACAACTGCTACACAAGATTATAACACATGGTTTAGACACTCGCGACGTGCGACGCAGGATACATAAGGGAAATAACTTTGGCAATACGATGGTGCGACGATACAAAGTAAACGCATGACGACACACACACGATGAAGTTATCAGTTACCAAACCCACAATGTCTCAACACGCCAGCTCCCTTCCCGCAAAGCTAATCTAAATAAGGTGCATAAAGTCTGTCTCACAAAAGGTCCATGTTGTCGGGGGCCTTGGAGCTGGCTGTTCGAGTCGGGGCTCAGGGATTCTTCCCGGGGTCACTGTCCAATTCGTCAGGGTCTTCATCGTCTTCGTCATCGTCGTCTTCGTCGTGCCTCTCAGTGACTTCCATCTTAGCCCTCTTTCGTAACATTCCATTCACTCGCCTCCTCGTCTCCTATCCCTAACTTTTATTTCTCATCGTACCGTCCCTGCCCCAGTTATCATCTCACCGACCTTCATCGCTAGCTCTTCGCACCGTTATCTGCCTTTTCCATTCCGTCTCTCTACCATCTCGATCTCATCGCATCGTCTCTCTGATTGCCATTCCGCAGTCCCTTTTTGTAAGACCCGACTCCGCCCCTCCGAGGCACCTAACCAATTGCCACAGTTGACACGGCACATTTCTCTGTCAGTCGGTTTATGTCATCTTTGACGACTGCCCCCGCAGCCCACGCCGGTGGAAACCCCTCTCTCAAAAAAATTAAAGCAATAAATATGCATAAGCTCCAAGTTTAGAGAGGGAAA
This sequence comes from Rhipicephalus annulatus, assembly GCA_013436015.1. NCBI lineage: Eukaryota > Metazoa > Arthropoda > Arachnida > Ixodida > Ixodidae > Rhipicephalus > Rhipicephalus annulatus. The sequence continues at coordinate 49,807 of WOVY01009595.1, forward strand.
CGGGTGTCCTGTTGGACGACACGTGAATTATGGGCGACAAGAAGTCTCAATGCTCCGACAAAGCGCGTTGTCTGTAATGGTCAAAGTCCGGAGTTTGCAGTGTTGCGCTGAAATGTTTTCGGTCGAACCAATTGCCCCGGTTTCTAGTACCCGATGACCCGATGTCCAGATCGAGTCTCAACGCCTCCATGCAACTCGGTGTCTCCCATGAAATTCTCCGCAGCCGCTGCTTCTTCGTCCTTCAACGCCGCGGGTGGCCATCCACGCAGAACGCAGTAATGAGCCTTGGAGCCATGGAGGCTGACGGAAAGTCAGGCCGGGACCGGCACAGGCGCTGCAGCAGGGTCGTGTTCACCGTACCAACAAAAGTTGCTCAGGTACTCCACCATGCCAAAAATCTGAAGGGTGCGCGCGGAGCATTGTCACCGTACACTGCCACATTGTCCGTAGACAACAAGGCGCCACCCGGTCCTGGTGTTTGCGCGGGGAGCCCGCGAGAACCATCGACAGACACCTTCCACGAAATCCACTCCGGAATGTGCATTCGTTACCCAGGACGTTTTCTTTTCCTCTTTATTCCCAATGCGTGGGTTTAAGAAATGAACGTAAACATCTTGAAAGGGCCGGGGTTCAGTCCGTGTTTGCGGGGACGTCACATAATGATTAGATGAGTTACCAACTCGCTCAACGTTTTGTGATTCGAAAATATAGGGTATGTTCTTATACATTCTTTTAGCATCCCTATACTTTATCGGCTATTGTCTGTTAGTTCTCATTATTGTTGTGTCCAACAAAAGAGACTTTCAAATTTGTACTTCCTTCCGTCATTTATAGCAAGGGTCTCGCTCACACATGCTTAATGCCTTCATCGGTTAGTGCGGAACAGGTTACTTACTGCTCAGCTGGCAGGTAATAGGAACAACACATGCTACATGATGTCAACAGGCTAAAAGTGAGTACACGTATTTACGGGTTTCGCTCCAAATGTCGCCTTCTGCCGGCCAAGCGGTCATTAGCGTTTTATCTTGCCTTAGACGATGTATCTATGTTTCTGAACTACAAATTCCTGAGCTACAAAGATAAAAACAACATTCTAAAGAACGCTTCTAAGCTAAAGAAGTTAAAAGAACCTCGCGTATGGATTGAGGAAGACTTTTCACGACAATTATAAGTTGTCAGAAAAAAACTGCGAGACTTCGCTCGGGACAACCGCACCCAAGATCAAAAGTACAGGGTTGTCTTTGATCAACTGCTTCTCGGAAACAAGTGTTATTCATTTGGAGGCGGAAATGTTGTAGGCCCATGTGCTCATATTTGGGTGCACGTTAAAGAACCCCAGGTGGTCGAAATTTCCGGAGCCCTCCACTACGGCGTCTCTCATAATCATATGGTTGTTTTGGGACGTTAAATCCCACAAATCAATCAAGTGTTATTCATTCAACTCAGCAAAAAGTGAGATAGTCTGTCTTCCAAGGAACGAAGAATCTACGTTAAGCATACCACCTTCACACAGAGTGGCTAATACAGAAGGGGAAGATGGTACTATTGGTGACTCACATGGAACCGTTAAGGCAGCAAAGAATTTATCAATTGTAGTGTGCAATTTTCGTAGTGTGCTCCCAAAGCAAGATCAGTTATGTGCAATTGTAGAATCATGTTCGGCAGACATTGTTCTGGGCACAGAGACATGGTTGACTCCCGACATTTACAATACCGAACTGTCACTTCCTAAAGCATTCACGATATTCAGGAGAGACCAAGTGGCCGCACGTGGTAGTGGAGTGGTAGTGGCCGTAAAAAATACGTTTCGTGCACGCGTTGTTCCGACGAGTTCCGATATAGAAATTCTCTGGGTTCTGATTGAAATGTGCCCTTCTGTAAATTGTGCCGTCGGGGTGTGTTACCGCCCACCCGATTACCCTCAAGAATTCGTGGAAAATTTAAATGATTCTTTAAGCGCTATCCAGGACAAATACCCAACATCACCAATTATTCTAGGTGGTGATTTTAATTACCCTATGGTCGATTGGCAATCCTACACACCCCTGGGCCATACAAGAAAGAACGAATGCAAGGAATTTTTAGATGTGCTTTCTTTATTTGATTTGCAACAAATAGTTTGTGAATGCACACGTGGCAATGCCATTTTGGATCTGGTATTAACTACCGAGCCGGGAAAAATGACTGTCCGTGTTTTGAAATCAATTAGTGATCATAATGTTCTCCACTGTGAATATGCATTAAAAGATAACAAACCTGGGCAGCCAAATAAAACTGTCTACAGTTACGCACGCGCAAATGTTGATCTTATCCTCCAAGAGTTGTTATCTTTTTGCGTTGAATTTTTGTGCACAATGCGTAACCGCAATGTTAATGATAACTAGATCTGTGTTAAAAACAAACTAGTCGAACTGAAGCATAAGCCCATCCCCAAGGTCGAAATCGTTTCATCAGCTCAAAGCGCATGGTTCATGTCACACGTAAAAAGAGCAATAAATAAGAAGAAACGCTCGTACTCAAAAGTCAAGTCCTCTAACTCGGATGGTGATTGGTAACGCTATCGCGAAGCATCAAAAAACTGCAAATCTTCAATTCAAGATTCCGAAAAAAAATTCTACAATATTGATACTGTCAGCATGTTAAAAAATAATACACAAAAATTCTCGAATATAATCAATCTCATACGGAACTCGCAAGTGAGTATAGATATAGTCAAAGAAGGCAAATTGCATTCACCATTCGAGGTTGCGACCGAACTTGACTCTTTTTTAGCTCTGTTTTCACCGATTAAAGCCCACTACCACTTGAACTTCAACCAGCTTCTATTTTGACTTTTATGAGTGGCATTACCATCACACCGGAAGGAATTGAATGTGCCATTGATCTACTTTTGAATATATCCGCCCCAGGACCCGATGGCATTTGTCTAAAACTGCTCAAAATGACTAAACGAATTATAGCTTGTATCTTAGCCGCCATTTTTCAACAGTCACTCGACACCGGTATCATACCGGATGACTGGAAAATCACACGCGTCGTTCCCGTATTTAAATCCGGCAACCGATCAGAACTTTCTAATTATAGACCGATCTCTCCTTAACAAGCATACCATGCAAAATTCTAGAACATATCATATTGTAGCGATGCTGAGGCAGACAGGCTAAAAAACAAGCAACTTTATTAGGGCGAACTTGTGCCCACAAGCCTAATGACTATCGTCGTCGAGTCCGAGTAGACGAGAGGCACAGAGTCAACTAACTTCCTCTTCCTCGTTGTTGGAGCGCCTGAACGCGTGACGCATGCCAGCCGGGTCTTGCTGGTGCTCTTGCCATGATGATTGCGGCGGCTACTTGGACGTGGCTAACCTGTCGCGGCATTATCCCCCTCCTCAGACGCATCGTCCCGATGCTTGAGAGAGTAAAATGATACATGCGCCCTCTCACTCGTTTTCCGACGATCTGTCGTGATAGGGCTTCATGCGGACTACGTGTACCACTTCCGTGGTATTGCGGCGTCTTGAGCTCACGTGTCCCGCGGATCTGACTTCATAAGTGACGTCGCTGATACGGTTGAGTACTTCATAAGGGCCGAAGTATCGACAAAGAAGCTTTTCAGAGAGTCCGCGGCGGCGCACTGGGATCCATATCCACACTTTGTCACCGGGATGATAAAGTGCGTCACTGCGTCGCTTGTTGTACCGACTAGAGTCGACGCGCTGTTGACGGCGTATTCTGTATCTTGCCATTTGTCGTGCTTCTTCGGCTCGTTGCAAGAAGTCATCTAAGTCAGGTGGATAGCTGTTTTCGTCCTGTAGGGGTAACATGGCATCCAGTGGGGTGGTCACTCTTCGGCCGAATACTAGTTCGAAAGGGGCAACGTGGGTTGTTTCTTGAACGGCGGTATTATATGCGAATGTTACGTAGGGTAATATTTTATCCCACTGTTTATGTTCAACATCGACATACATTGATAGCATGTCGGTCAGAGTTCTGTTGAGGCGTTCGGTTAAACCATTCGACTGAGGGTGATACGCCGTTGTTTTTCTGTGATCGGTATTTGTCATGCGCATCAGACATTGCATAAGGTCGGCAGTAAATGCTGTGCCCCGATCCGTAATAACGACGATGGGCGCACCATGTCTGAGCACTATGTTGTTCACAAAGAACTTGGCGACTTCGGCAGCTGTCGCACTGTACAGAGAGTCAGTCTCAGCATAACGGGTCAGATAGTCCGTAGCTACCACAATCTATTTCTTGCCTGCACATGATGTCGGGAAAGGTCCTAGGAAGTCCATGCCAACTTGTTGAAATGGGGCATCCGGAGGGTCTATTGGATGGAGAAGGCCGGCTGGTTTTACGGCTGGAGTTTTGCGCCGTTGACATTGACGACAAGTTTTCACGTAGTGCTGCACTGATGCGAGCAACTTAGGCCAATAGTACATCAGGCGAATCCTGGCGAATGTTCGGCTCACACCCATGTGGCCGGATGTTGGCTCGTCGTGGCATGCATGCAGAATTTCCTGTCGCATGGCTGTGGGCACGACTAGTAAAAACGTTTCGCCATTAGGTTCAAAGTTCCTCCTGTAAAGGACACTTCCTCGAAGGCAGAACGTGGAGAGCCCTCTGGAGAATATGCGAGGTACTTGAACGTCGAGACCCTGCAGGTGTTGTATAAGCGCCAGCAAATCCGGGTCATCTCGTTGTTGTTGAGCGATTTCGGATGTGTCGACAACGCCTAGAAACGGGAAGTCTTCCGCTTCTGGTACACTTGGATCGACGGGAGAGCGTGACAGGCAGTCGGCATCACTGTGTTTCCTTCCAGATTTGTATACGACCGTAATGTCATACTCCTGCAGCCTAAGGCTCCATCTGGCTAGTCGACCTGACGGATCCTTGAGATTTGCTAGCCAGCATAGAGCATGGTGGTCACTGACAGCTCTGAACGGTCTACCATAAAGGTAGGGTCGAAACTTATTTATTGCTCAGATGACTGCGAGGCACTCTTTTTCAGTAGCAGAGTAGTTTGCCTCAGCTTTTGAGAGTTTGCGGCTGGCATAGGCTAACACTTTCTCTTGACCATTTTGCCACTGGACCAGGATGGCGCCGAGGCCGACATTGCTGGCATCGGTATGGACTTCAGTGTCAGCCGTCTCATCAAAATGGGCAAGTATTGGTGAACCCTGTAGCCGTTTTCTTAATTCATCAAAAGCTTTCTGTTGTTCGCTTTCCCATGTGAAGGGCACGTCGTTTTTCGTTAGTTTTGTAAGAGGTTCCGCAATCTTTGAAAAGTTTTCCACAAATCGCCTATAGTAGGCACATAAACCCAAAAATCGACGCACTGACTTTTTGTCTTTGGGTGTAGGGAACCTCTGAACAGCGGCTGTCTTTTCTGGATCAGGACGAACACCGTCAGAACTAATGACATGTCCAAGGAATCTCAGCTCTTCGAAGCAGAAGTGGCATTTTTCGGGTTTTATTGTCAAGTTTGCTGACCGGATGGCTTGTAATACAGTGCGCAGTCGCTCTAGATGTTTGTCGAACGTTGCAGAGAATACCACCACGTCATCCAAATACACTAGGCATGACTGCCATTTCAATCCCGCGAGGACAGTGTCCATCATTCGCTGGAACGTCGCTGGCGCGGAACAGAGGCCGAATGGAAGCGCTTTGAATTCGTAGAGGCCATCTGGTGTTACGAATGCCGTTTTTTCACGGTCCCGCTCGTCTACCTCTATTTGCCAATATCCGCTTTTCAGATCCAAGGAGGAGAAAAACTTTGCGGATCGCAGCCGATCTAGTGTATCGTCAATACGTGGCAAGGGGTAGACATCTCGTTTAGTTACACTGTTGAGTTTTCGGTAGTCGACACAGAATCTAAGCGTGTTGTCTTTCTTCTTAACGAGCACTACGGGGGACGCCCATGGACTATTCGAAGGCTGGATGACATCATCCGAAAGCATTTCCTCCACTTGCTTCTTAATGATTTCCCGTTCTTTCTGTGACACTCGATATGGATGCTGGCATATAGGCCTCGTGTCGTCTTGCGTTATAATTCTGTGTTTCGTAATTGACGTGCGCTGGACCTTCGAGGCAATTGAAAAGCAATCAGAGAATTCTTTTACTAAGGCGTAAATCTGTTTCTTTTGACTGTCCGGAAGGCTCTGGTTGACGGTCACGGATGTGTCGATGTTGCAGGCCACTGGTCGAGTGGTTGACGTGGTTAAGCTGCATAGTTCTGTCGCCATACAGAAGTCGTGTAAATAGGCAATAGCCGTGCCTTGAGCGATGTGTTGAAGTTCATTGGAGAAATTCGTAAGTAGGACATCTGCACGGCCATTCGTCAAGTGAACAAGACCCCGAGCTACGCAGACACCTTTCTTCAAAAACAGCCCTACATTTGTATCCGCTATGCCTTCGCGGTTGTAAGATGCGTCATTCTCTACGAGCACCATTATGCTGCAGCGTGGTGGCACAGTTACGTTATCATGAACAACGCGTAGAGCAGTTAGGCGTCCCTCAGATTCCTCTACAGGTATAGCTCGTTCAGTCGAAAACGACACGCTGGACCTACGCAGGTTAATTACGGCGCCATTAGCTCGCAAAAAATCCATTCCTATAATGAGGTCTCTTGAACATTCTGGTAGCACAATGAAATCGGCAACGTAAATAAAGCCCCGTATTTCAAGTCTTGCGGTGCATCTGCCAAGGGGCGTAATAATGTGACCACCTGCCGTGCGTATCTGTGATCCACTCCACTGTGTCACAACTTTGTTTAGCTTCTTCACCATCTTGTGACTTATCACTGAATAATCAGCACCGGTGTCGACTAAGGCATTCAGCTCCCATCCTTCTATTCTCAACCGCAAATCTGAAGTAACGCTTTCGTGGTTGCACCGATTTACCGGAAATACACCGTCGTCGCCCTCAAGCCATATTGGAGGATCTTCGTAATTGATGTTATCAGCGGCCTCACCTCCACAGGTCGCTTTCTTCAGTTTTCCGGGAGTAGACTTGGAGAGCGATGACCAGGCTGCCTTGAATGTGCACGTGGGCTGGATGACCGGTAGCGCATAGGCGATGGTGACCGTGACCGACGTTGGCGTAGAGGTGGCGAGTTCTGGCGCGTGGCCAAGTACTCCTCAATCTCCGCTGGTCGCTCGCCGTTTCGGGGGCACGGTGCATACGACGGGAAGCCTCTTAATCCAGCCTGTCGGTAAGGGCAGAATCTGTACAAATGACCCGCTTCGCCACAATGGAAACAAAGAGGCCTGCGCTCGTGATCACGCCAGACGTCACTTTTCCTGGGCCTAGGATCCGCATAGCGATGCGTGCTACGTGCTCCTGGGGGCATACAGGTAGCCGTTGGTTCCCGTGGACGAGGTGCGCTGCGTGCTGTAGATGGGAAAGGAGTCGCCGCCATCGCAACTGCTGCATTGTTGTGTACTGTGGGTTGTCGGAGAACTTCAGAGTACGTTCGGATAGGTCGAACCGGCTGCAGCTCACGCTCTGGTTCTCGTATGACCTGCCTCAGTTCGTCACGAACAACGTCTGTAACAGATAGGGCAGTTGAAGTCTGGGGCATTTGCAGTCTGCTCAGTTCTTCCCGAATAACTGATCTAATGAGCTCTCGCAGGGCTTCAACGTCGTTTCGCACGCCTCCAGAGAATAGCTGTGCAGATGCGCAGTTAACATTCCGGTTGTACTGCCGAGCGCGCTGTTCTAGTGTTCTTTCGATGGCCGTTGCTTCGGAATAAAACTCAGCAACAGTGCTTGGAGGGTTGCGGACGAGAACGGCGAACAGCTCTTGCTTTACTCCGCGCATTAGATGGCGCACCTTCTTATCTTCAGCCATGTTGTAATCCGCACGCTTGAACAGACGGACCATGTCCTCAATGTACATGGCAGCACTCTCGTTTGTGAGCTGGTTCCTGGATTGAAGAGCAGCTTCCGCTTTTTCTTTTCGGTCTACGTTCGCGAACGTAGCCACCGCTTGTCGTCGAAATACCTCCCAGGTAGACAACGAGGTTTCATGGTTTTCAAACCATGTCTTTGCGAAGTCTTCCAGGGCGAAGTATACGCGACGGAGCTTCTCTCTTTCGTCCCATCCATTCAAGCGCGCCACTCTCTCGAACAGGTCCAGCCAATCTTCAACATCCTCGTACGAGTCGCCGTGGAATACTGGCGGCTGGTGCGGTTGGCTAATGAACACTTGTGCTGGTGTTACCTGGGTAGTCATTGTGGTGGCATCCATTGTTTGAATTCCCCTTGGTGAGAAGTGAAGAGGACCAAACTCAGGTGAGTCACCTCGAAGACGGCGACTTGCCCTCTGGTGTACAGGAGTCACTTCCACGGGGTTGATAGGCTGGTCGTCGGGGCTACGCTGTCTTGAGCTCGCGGGGCTTCGATTCATAACCCAGCAACTCCACCAGAAATGTAGCGATGCTGAGGCAGACAGGCTAAAAAACAAGCAACTTTATTAGGGCGAACTTGTGCCCACAAGCCTAATGACTATCGTCGTCGAGTCCGAGTAGACGAGAGGCACAGAGTCAACTAACTTCCTCTTCCTCGTTGTTGGAGCGCCTGAACGCGTGACGCATGCCAGCCGGGTCTTGCTGGTGCTCTTGCCATGATGATTGCGGCGGCTACTTGGACGTGGCTAACCTGTCGCGGCAATAACATCAGCCGTTATGACGGATCTTGAAAAGCACAACTTTTTTTATATTCATCAGCATGGATTTCTTCGAGGGCGTTCGTGTGAAACCCAATTATTTGAGCTTGTAACCGACCTACATCAGGCCGTTCATGACTCATCTCAAATTGATGCCATATTTATCGACTTTGCAAAAGCATTTGATAAAGTACCCCATAAACGCCTAATGATGAAACTTGCCCGGCTCAACATAAACAGTAGCGTACTCAATTGGATTGCAGCATTTTTAACCAAGCGCTATCAATAAGTTTCCGTAAATGACCACAATTCCCCCTTAACCGAAGTCGAATCAGGAGTGACTCAGGGCTCTGTACTGTGACCAATTTTATTCTTGCTTTACATAATGACGTATGCAATAACTTAAGTTCTAACGTTCGGTTATTCGCCGACGATTGCGTAATTTACAGAAAAATTAACAGCTCTGAAGATTCTAATACTTTACAGACCGACCTGGATATTATTGTTAACTGGTGCGAAGATTGGCAAATGCAAATAAATGGTTTCAAAACAAAAGCTATGACATTTACTAGGTCTACGAACATGCACCTAAATTCGTATTCTATTAATAACACAGCTATCCAAAACGTTTCTACGCTAAAATATCTGGGTGTCTTTTTAACGTCCAACCTTACCTGGAATGAACACATTAATGCTATAATTTCCAAGGCAAGTAAAACACTCGGTTTCATCAGACGAAATTTGTATTTAGCTAGTCAGTCAACTAAACTTTTAGCTTTTACTTCATTAGTTCGATCCAAACTCGACTACGCGTCTATTATTTGGAACTCAAACCAGGCATACTTAACAAACAGACTGGAGGCCTTGCAAAATAAAGCAGCACGTCTTATTACTAAGAACTATTCCCGCACATCTAGCATAACTGTCATTAAAGAATCTCTACAGCTGCCCTCCCTGGAAAAACGAAGAATACTAGCATTACTATGCCACTTCCACCGGCTCTACCATAGTGCGTCGTCATTTGCTGCATCGCATATCAAACCTGCCCAGCGCATTTTTCCGCGTCTAGATCACCGTTTCAAAGTCCTCCCCTTGTTTGCCCGTACTAATCTTCTTCGTCAATCCCCGTTGTTCTTGGCCATCTTTCATTGGAATCAATTACCAGAAATTAATGCCACAATTCATCATCGCGATTTGTTTGTAAGCCACTTGAAGCGATTTTTATTATCAGAGCCATGAACCATGTACTATGTGTGCATGCTTTGTATTTCTTTTCCATTTACTTTTGTTTGTTTGTTTGCCTTTCTACCGTTTTCTGTTACATGCCCACTCTTGACGGCTAAAAGAGAAGAAGCCGAAGTGTGCGAACGCTTCCACTACGGCTCCTGCTTTTTTCAACGTTTTTGCGACGCCACTTTGTGATTTCAACGTCATATTAGTGCAACGACTTCCAGAAGACACAGGGACTCTGCCGACACAATTTAGGCGCAGTGAGTGCTTGCTTCTTGCATTTTATTTCGCCTCCGCCATCGTCGCTCGCCCACCGACAGCTAGCCCTGACGAGTGTCTTCTTTGCTCTAACGTGGCGCGTGCTTGCTCGCGCGCCCCGTAGCCGCACTGTCTCGCTGAGCGATGGAGTACCAAGTGACAGGGGAAGACATTGACCCTGAAGAAATCACGCCAGATCAAGGCTGGCAGACCGCCTCGTGTCGCCGAGCAAAAAATGAAGGCTCCAAACGTGTGCCGTCATATAGCGCTTTGAAACGCAACGAGCACAAGCCCCGCAACAGAGAAAATGTGAAGAACAAAATTATTCGAGAAAGCCGAATGCCTCACCTACCAAAGAATGACATCCGCATTATCATTAGGCCCAGAGGGGGTCTTAACATCGCTGGGGTTGGCCCAACGACAATCGCTGAAGCCATTTCGACTTCGGCAAGTATCAGCCCATCGGAACAGCAAGCAGACACGCTCTGCCCCAATATTAAACAGAATATCTTAGTAGCAAGTACGCCGAAGAGAGAAAATGCTAATCGCTACGTGCGCGTTAAAGAAATCCGCATCGCTGACAAGACCTATGAAGTTAGTGCCTACGAAGCGGCACCACATTCTACATGCAAAGGTTTCATTCGAGGGATTCCCGTGCAAGACGGTTCGGCGGACATTGATGCGAAGATTGTCAACGACCGCAATCCACTAGCTTTGGCTGCCAAGCGCATCGGAAGTACCACTGCAGTGATTGTGGCCTTTGATGGACATCGTGTGCCCAATTTTGTGCGATACGGATCGGTGCTACTTCAATGTACACTATACCGTAGACAGATAGATATTTGCTACACCTGTGGTCGGCTCGGCCATCGAGCGGACGTGTGCCCGAACCCCGGAGACGTTATCTGCAGAGGCTGCAGCGTGCCAAACCCCGAAAAGGAACACCGCTGCACACCAACATGCAAGCTTTGCGGAGGAACCCACCTCACTGCCGACAGGGAATGTAAAGAACGCTACCACATTCCATACGTGGTGCGCCGACGACGATGGGAGCGAGTACACTCGACGCGACACAACAGTTACGATGCAATGAACGAGTTCAACCCAACCACTGACGACGACCAGGCCTCGAAGCTTTTTACAGATGGTCGATCCGATGGCAACCGATCCCGGTCCCGATCCCGGAGTCGTCCCAGGAACCGCACAATGCGTGTATCGAGGTCCCGGAGCCGCCCTCGGACCCACTCCCGCAGCGCGCGAAGTGGGACCCCAACCAGATCTATATCGCGAGGCTACTCCAGGTCTCGTTCTGGTTCACGTCACGGTTCCCGTTCAGGTTCCCGGCACGGGTCACGCTCCGGCTCCCACTCAGGTTCCGGGCCTCATGCCGGTTCCAGGCCTCACCCCAGTCTCACCGGGGTCTCGCGTCAACGATCGCCTAGCCCATCGGCACCACCATCGCCAGGCAACGTCAGCAAGAATAAGCGGGGACCTCTCACTTGGGCGGACGCCGTCCGGAGAAAAGGAAACACTACATCACAGGTAGGGTCGGGTTCACTCCCAGAGCATGATACACACAACACCTCTGAGATAGCGATCTTAAAGCAGGAAAATGCGATGATGAAAGAAACAATACGCAAACTCACAGTTGCAATTGCCGAACTAAAAACTGACAGAAACGCACGCGCTGCTATGCCCCCAACCGACAACGACGACAATGCAGTCACTCCGTTGCAGCCGCAACCCGTAGGCGTTGGTAACGACGACGGCGAGAGCGCACCCAAGAAACGCGCGCTCGCCCACGACCAGCCAGCTTTAAAGGAAGAGTTAGACGACATTAAGAGCACGCTATCGGCGATAAAGGAAAGCCTTCGCTTTCTTGGCGAAAGCATGGCTCTCGTGCAGTCTACTCTCGCGGTACACGGTAATCGTTTGGGCCAAGTGGAGCAATATCTTGATCACGTCGTCGCCCCTGCCATTGCGGCGGATAAGCCGTTGTCGCAACGTACAGCCGTGCCCAGTCCACCGCATCACGCGGACCTTATGCACCCGCCGGGTGCTCAGGCCAACTCATAAATGCTTCAAGATGGCCAGGCCAATTGACGAGTTGCGAATCTGGCAATGGAACTGCAGGAGCTTCACCCACAAGAAAGCTTTCCTGCAGCAATACCTCCGTAGCCACGAAGCCAAACCTCACATCATGCTATTACAAGAGACTGTAGTACCAACCGCCACGTTTTCCGGATACCAGTGGTTGCCCGGCCCCTCGGGAGGACGCGGTATCGCCACCTTGGTCGCTAACAAGATTACCTGTACAGTGCACAGTCTCAATGTGCCCGAAATTGAGCACGTTATGGTCGAAATTCTCCCTGGAAATATATCACAACAAAGCGTATACATGCTCAATGTATACAGTAGTCCCAGCCACCATAGACAAAGATTCACACGCTTGTTCCAGAAAGCTGTCCGCCTCGCGGGGCCTAACCCGCTAGTGATTGCAGGCGATTTTAACGCTGCGCATAGCGCCTGGGGCTACACGTACGACACACCCAAAGGTAACGAGCTTTGGAAAAGTGCGAATGACATGGGCCTTATTCTCATTACGGACAAGGCCTTCCCCACTCGCACTGGTACGTCCACGCAAAGAGATACTACGCCGGATCTATGCTTCGTCAAGAATATCTCCGACGCCCACTGGTCCAACCTCGCGGTAGATCTCGGTAGTGACCACTTCATATTGGCTGTACACCTCCCCACAGTAAGCAGGAAGACCAAGTCGTACACGTGGGTCGACTGGGACCTCCTTCGTAAGACCCGCGCAGAACGACCTCCTCCCGATACCCCACCGAGCCTCGAGACGTGGACGGCCCAGCTCAAAGCTGATGTAAACAAGGCAACGAAAACTATCAGCACAGACCTTCCAACCGAAAGGATGGACAGTCGTCTCGCCCACCTACTAGAGGCCAAACAGTCTCTATTGGCCCGGTGGAAGGGCCAGCGCCTTAATCGGAGGTTACGCAAACGCATATCTCAGCTGAACAAGACCATGATGGATCACTGCCGCATCCTTTCAAAACAGCAGTGGGACGAAATTTGTAATTCTATTGATGGTCAGGTTCGAAATGGCAAAACGTGGAACTTACTCAAACACCTCCTCAATGAAACCAACACCCGCACAAATCAGCGTCATTCGATCGTGAAGATACTTCATCAGGCTAAACGAACAGTGTCACCGGAAGATGTTGTCAAGAACCTCGTGGAAAAATATCTCCCGCTCCCCACGGGCCCTGTGACCCCTCACCCTGATTACTCTGGCAGCGACAACACTAACTTAGACGCCGAGTTCTCTATTGAAGATGTGCGCCGAGCTCTCCATGAGCTCAATGGCCGCTCAGCCCCTGGCCCCGATGGCATCACCAACAAGCTCCTACGCAACCTGGACGATTCTTCCGTCACTTACCTCACTGACACTATCAACGAGATATGGAAAAAGGGTGAGGTACCCGATGCTTGGAAACTAGCTCACACGGTTCTCATACCCAAACCGGGAAAGGCGTCGAGCCTAGATAACCTACGCCCCATATCTCTCACGTCGTGCGTGGGCAAAGTGGCTGAGCACGTCGTCCTCAACAGGGTTGGTCGATACCTCGAAGATAACGACTACATCCCGCACCACATGATTGGCTTCCGACCAGGGTTATCCACTCAAGACGCCATGTTACTCCTAAAGCATCAAGTTCTAGATGGCGGAAACACTCGGGACACTCGTGCAATACTCGGTCTCGATTTAGAAAAGGCCTTCGATACCATAACGCACTCGTCAATCTTGAAAGCGATCGCAGCCCTCGGCCTAGGTCATCGATTTTACTACTTTATCCGCTCTTTTCTCACTCGGCGCAGAGCCGTCCTCCGCGTAGGAGACCTAGTGTCGGAAGAAGTGGAGCTCGGACAGCGGGGCACTCCTCAGGGATCCGTCCTCTCACCCACGCTCTTCAACCTCGTGATGATCGGGCTTTCCGAACGACTTTCAAAAATAGACGGGCTAAACCACACTATCTATGCGGATGATGTAACCATATGGTGCTCCACAGGGTCGGATGGCTTCATTGAGTCCGCCCTGCAAGAGGCTATCGACACCACCGAGTCTTACCTTGACCACACCGGTCTCAGGTGCTCACCTGCGAAGTCGGAGCTGTTGATATATTTGCCCAAACGCCGGGGTGCCAAGCCCAAAGGGTGGAAACCTCCGGCGGAACGCAATATCACCCTCCACACCAGAGATGGTCGTACTATACCCAGGGTAGACACCATCAAGGTCCTCGGCATGATCATCGAGTCCCGCGGAACCAACACCCAAACAGTACACAAGCTCAGGGCTAAGACTGAGAATGCCATACGACTCGTACGTAGAGTAGCCAACAGGCACCATGGCCTCAAAGAAGACAACCTGCTGCGTCTCGTACACGCGTTTGTTTTGTGCCATTTTACATACGTTGCCGCTATACACAAGTGGCTACGGGCTGAGCGCGATCAACTCAATGCGCTTATTCGCAAGGTGGTCAAACGAGCCCTTGGCCTCCCTATCACCACTCCAACGTACAAACTCCTCGAGCTTGGCGTACATAACACGCTAGAAGAGATCGCCGAAGCTCAGGAACGTGTGCAATTGACCCGACTCACTACAACCAAGGCGGGCCGCCATATTCTGCGCGAGCTCGGCTTCTTCTCCTCGAGGGCCAGGGACCCCCCAGAGTTGACTCTAATTCCCCGTGAAATCCGCGACCTTATTACGATCGCTCCCATACCACGAAATGTACACCCCGAATACAACAGAGGCAGGCGCCTTGCGCGGGCGACTGCCATTCTCAAGCGCATAGACATGGAAGCGGACAACGTCTCCTTCGTGGACGCCGCTGCCTATCGCAACAACCAAGCCTTCGCCGCGGTCGCGGTATCATCCACGCAGCAGACTCTTAACACAGCCACAATCCTCACCCGAAACCCCGAAGTAGCGGAGCAAGTAGCTATAGCTATAGCTATGCTCGACAGCAAACGGGAATTCATCTACAGCGACTCCAGGCCGGCCATCAAAGCCTTCGAACGCGGAGTAATCTCCGACCAGGCGTTACGTATCCTGCGCAATGCGGACCCTAGTGCCCTGAAGCACCACACTGTCATCTGGTTCCCCGCCCATCTCGGCCAGGTGCCGGGTGCCCTATCCAACCTCAACGAGATCGCCCATGATGCAGCGCGCGCACTTACCGACCGCACTGCCACAGGGCAACCTCATCTTGCTGGGTTGGATACCAATCGGGATGCACCAATTACGTACAATGAAATTACAAAGCACTTTTACTTGGAACGCCGCATTTTTCCACCCCCACATCCGAAACTTAACCGACCACAGGCATTAACCCTACGCCTATTACAGACACAAACGTACCCAAACCTTGCCACGCTTCACGTTTATTATCCCGATGCATACCCCAGCGACACATGCCCATCATGTGGACACACAGCGACACTCCAACACATGCTCTGGGAGTGTAGAACAACTCCTCCCGACTCTACCTCAAGCAAGTGGGAGAGGTCCCTCAGGAGCTCACTTCTCGCCGACCAGCGATGGGCCGTCCAGCAGGCCCACGAAGCGGCCGCCAGGTACTCCCTGTCGGTCCCTACGTGGGAGACGCCCGCTACGCGCTAAGCGCGTCCTGCAGGACCGAAATAAAGTTTTTTCATTCCATTCCCACTCTTGACTGTGTTTGCTCTTGAATTGAAATGTACTCAACACATTGTTCTCCCCCCCCCCTATGTAATGCCCTTTGGGGCCTTAGGGTATCTGAATAAAAAAAAATCGGCGGCATTGCGCTGGCATTGATAAAATAAAGGACGTGGTTGTGAAATACGGAGGCCATCTGGCAGTGTTGTGGAAAACATGAGTTTGTGCAAAGGTCTGAGCCACTGCCAGGTGGCAGCCCCATATTGTCGTGAAAGCGCTTTTTTTGGCATAGCTAGCATCTTCAGCGCAGCGTAAAAATGCCCACTCTTTTGCGCATAGTGTCGCGTTTTTAGAGCAGCGTAAGAAAGACTAGTCTCTAGAATTACTTACCTTATTTCTAGCGAAGGAACACTCCAAATAATATTACATATTCTTGTTACCTTATTTGTTACCTTATGTAAGTATTGGCGGAAATGTTGTAGGCCCATGTGCTCAGATTTGGGTGCATGTTGAAGAACCCCAAGGGTCGAAATTTCCGGAGCCCTCCACTACGGCGTCTTTCATAATCATATGGTGGTTTTGGGGACGTTAAACCCCACATGTCAATTACCTTATGTATGAATTCAGAGTTGCTATTTTACTACTTGCTGTCATAGGCCACAGGCGTGTTCTTTCTGTATATTCGCTTTTCTCTGGCTGTAATATTTTGTAATTTCGTAACTTAATTCTTTTTCACTGGGTCAAAGGGCTGGTTAAGCTGTAACATGCAGCTTTTAAAATACGAAGCATTTCTTAGCGAACTTCAGCGCCTTTGAGCGAATATATTTAGCCACCTACGTTTGGGTGCTCTCACGGTAACCCCTTTAAATTGGCATGAACCGAAATTAGCATGGCAGGATAAGATGGTTTGGCGAATATGACGCACTAATTAAGACACGAATGATGTCATGATCACGTCGCATACGACGTAAAACACTTCCCGATAGACAGTTGCACATACCCACGGGCGGGTGTGTGCGCTGGTATGTGGGTATGTGCCACAGGCGATTGACGCTTAGTATCTACCTTCGATTGACAACACACGTAGGAATTTCTACGCGGTAGCGTTAAGAGATATCCGACATCGATTGCGTCTACCCGTCGAATGTAAAGAATAAATGACAGGGTTCCAGCTGAAATTGCACCTAAGCCTTCTGCGTGGCATTGAAGCATTTTATTACAGAGCTACTCCAGGTCTTTGATCTACTTTTTAATAGACACTAATCTTCTTCAAAAGTCAATAGTGGTTGCTGTACTGAGTACTTAATTTTATAAACATTGCTTATTTTAGAAATATAAGTACTCCTTTATTATAGCCGTCACGTCGGGTTCACGTCGACTGTGCTTAGTTGGCATACGCTGAAGTTCATTCAAGTAAGACTGTTCAGGCCCAGCATCCTGGCGAGCATCAGTGCTTCATATCAGCTTCTGGTTTTGCTAATACGCATGTTCCAGTTGGCATCGTTGCGCAAGTGCAAACAACTGGTTATATAAACATCGGAAATTCTTCAACATATATCTAGGCGTGCAATATTAGTACATATATTTAGCGTTATTTCATGACATGTCACTAAATTTGAAAATTGGAACACGGTCAGCTTCCCTGCGCATGCTTTGCATAAAGCCGATGGTAGGTACGTGAGATATGCCGAACTTTTTGTTGCTTTGCACCAATTCACGTGCAAAATGTCCTTTGTCACGTGGTTAAATAAATAAACTCGAACTCAGACCTCAGATAAGCAAAAGATTTGTTTTTTCAAGCAATATGCACAAGCACGAACGTAGCCACGCTGACAGGGCGTTCAGCAAGTGCCTAAGCTTCGGTGGGATGACTGAATCATATGATAGACAGACAGACCTTATTGTTGCATTAAAGTATCTTAATAAAGGCTACGATCTTTAAAAGACTGTCTCAGGCTCACCGGAATGAAAATAGGCCGGAATGGAAACACACACACACACACACACACACACACCCACACACACACGCACGCACACACAACTTCATCTTTAACTCTCACTGTTTTATATTTCCTGTCTACTTCTCCCTTCTGCTTACTTCCGATTCTTCCTGGCGGCAAGAGTTAACCTTTTGTATATGCTCTGCCTTGGGCACTATATATTTTGTTATAGGCTGCGTACAGCTGACGTTGACATGCCTCGAATAATTTTAGGACCTGTCCCGTCCCTGCGTTGGGCTCCATGGTCGACGGCTAGCATGGCTGCCAAAATTACACCTATTTTATGGCTTTTACTGCTCTCCCTTTTATAGCACGATCGTCCTCTCTCCAAGAGAGGGCGCACCGAAGATATTTGCAATTATTTCAGAACACTCAAAAAACTTTTCCCCGCTACCATGTAATTCACTATGAAACTACTGAAAAGAACGCCAGAACAATCTCGCCCTTTGTTGTCTCCAAACGCCTTACCATTGCACTTGGCCCAGTTAACCAGGCTACAAGAATGGCCGGTGGGAATCTCCTGTTTGAGGTAAAAATTCAGGCCCAGTATGAAAACCTCTTGAAACTAGAATCGTTTGGAAACATTCCTATGCTGTGTTTGGAAGCATTTCCCTAGGCGCTGTGTTTAATGATGACTGGCTTGGCCTGACTGAAGGTGAGCTCCTCTAGGGCTGGAAAGACCAGCAGGTGACGCAAGTACAAAGAATCAAAATTACGCGTGATAAGATGAAAGTCCCAACCAAACATATAATTGTGACATTTTGCACCAGCACCCTGCCAGAACATCTCGAAACAGGATACTTGAAGTTAAATATGCGACCTTACATCCCAAACCTACGACTTTGCTTCAAGTGCCAGCGTTTTGGTCACGGCGCTGAGCGTTCCCGCGGCCAACACACCTGTGCAAAGTGCGCCACCGCAGGACACGCCACCGACGATTGTAAAGTGGAGGATGAGGCCCACTGCAGGAACTGCGATGATGCCCACCCCGCATACTCCCGAACCTGTACAACAGAGAAAAAGGAAAAAGAAATAGTTACACTCAAAGCCACACAAAACATAACTTTTTGAGAAGCTGGACAACAGGTATGTAGTCTTTTCACAAACAAACCGTCGTTCACCGACGTAGTGCAGCAGGGGGCAGCACTACAACGGCCTGCGGCAGCTGCCCATGCCAGGCACAGTGTGCCCAGGTGGTTGCCAATAACCCCCCCTATTGTGTGAACAGCCAAGGCTGCCCTGCCACTCGTTCCCACGGCCACACCAGTGGCCGCTGCAAGATCTTGCGGCAGCCAGGGTAACCCAGCAGCAAAGAAGGTCCCCTTGACCTCTGCCCCGATAGGACCAAAGGTTACACCTCCCGAGGTGAAGGCGACCTCAGGGTCGGCAGATATAAAGGCCTCGGCTCACCAGGCAAGGCCCCAAGCTCGAAACACTAGCACGCAAATGCGGGCACGCAGTGCTTCTGAGGAAGCAATGGACACCACGGTACCACTGGTGCCAGAAAATAGGTGTAGCTCCCTGGAGCGCGCCAAGAGAAATAAAGCTGTAGAATGAATGCAATTATCAGTGCCTGCAAAATACGAGGAAGAGGACCGTGATTCGTGCTCGTAATAGCTCCGATTAGTATCGCTCAGCGCTTCACCTGTGTTCGTTTTTTTAATAAACGCGTCACGGACTCAACGATCAACGCGTACTACCAAGTGGTGGAGAGTGCTGGTTTTCTTTTTCACCCTGGAACTCCGCAGCCGGACTCTACCTCCGCCTCCATCATGCCTGACGACGTTGCAGCACAGCCAAATGCTGCCACACCCCTCGCTCTCCACTGCCCCGGTATTCCGAGGGAGCACAACCCAGTTGTATTCAACGGCACTGTTGAACAGGACGTTGAGGACTGGCTCGCTTCGTTTGAAAAAGTAAGTTTCAACAACCGGTGGAACGATAACGACAAACTCGGTCGCTTTGCCCCGCCGCGGTGGTCTAGTGGCTAAGGTACTCGGCTGCTGACCCGCAGGTCGCGGGTTCAAATCCCGGCTGCGGCGGCTGCATTTCCGATGGAGGCGGAAATGTTGTAGGCCCGTGTGCTCAGATTTGGGTGCACGTTAAAGAACCCCAGGTGGTCAAAATTTCCGGAGCCCTCCACTACGGCGTCTCTCATAATCATATGGTGGTTTTGGGACGTTAAACCCCACAAATCATCATCACAAACTCGGTCGCGTCCACTTCTACCTGAGGGGTGTCGCGGAGCTTTGGTTGAACAACCATGAGGCTGAGATTACCACCTGGGGCTCTTTCAAAACAACCTTCGCGGACGTATTCGGCCGACCGGCAGTGCGCAAAGTCCACGCGGAGCAGCGTTTGCGTGATCGTGCCCATTTGGCAGGAGAAAGTTTCACGTCTTACATTGAGGACGTCGTAGGCCTCTGCCGGTGCTTCAATCCGGCCATGTCCGAAGCCGACAAAGTCAAGCATATCATGAAGGGCATCGAGGACGATGCGTTCCACATGCTTGTGGCAAAAACTCCTCGAACCGTCACAGACATCATTCAGCACTGCCAGAGCTACGAAGAGTTCCGAAAGCAGCACATTTCCACCCGACGTCACAGTTTCGGCACGACCAGTATGTCAGTACTGACCGTTGGAGCGATCTCTCCAGATCCGGTAGTATTGACGCACCAAATACAACAGTTCATCCGCGAGGAAGTTACCCGCCAATTGTCTATTCCTCTCTTCCTCCCTAGTAATAGTCATGGACTCCCTCGTCACTGTGCCAAACCATTGAGGAGTAAGTATCCGAAGCTCTTCCACCTACGCACCAGCCACCGCCTGCATAAGCGCCGTTGACCTATGCCGACGTCGCGAGAAGGCCTTCACATGCAGTTTCATACAGCACAGTCCCTCCTCAACGCCCTCATGTCTTCTACGCACCGCAGGCGCCGACAAGCCCGCAAGTTCCGCTTCATCGACGTTCTGCCACCCTTCCCAATAATCCTTGGCGCACACTGGACAACCGACCAATATGCTATTACTGTGGTCTACCCGTGCATGTCGAGTGTTTCTGCTGCCGCCGCGTTCCTCGTCCAACTGCCGTTAAAGCTAATTACAGCTACGACCATGCAGAGTCGCAACAGCCAATGCCCTCCCACGCTCTTTCAAACACTTCATCGTCGAATCGCTGCACCTCCAACTCGTCTCGATCACCCTCCCCGCGCCGGCGCTCGCTCTCGCCAATGCTTCGAGGCACCGCGCCCATTCACATGGAAAACTGACCACCGCAGTTCCCGAGGCAAGAACTGTGCCACTGTCGAAATCTACAAGGCCTCGTTCCCAACCTGCAAACGAAATCCCAATCTTCATTGAAGGTGTTGCCGTGTCCGCCTTAGTCGATACTAGAGGTGCTGTGTCCGTGTTGAGCGAAGCAATATGCCGCACGTTGATAAAGAGTACGACTCCACTTTCTAGTGTTTCTCTCCGTACGGCTACCGCACAACACATACAACCTTCCGTCACGTGCACAGCTCGTCTACTCATTCAGGACGTTTTATATGGGGTTGAATTCGTCGTCTTTCCGCACTGCTCACAGGATGTTATATTGGGCTGGGACTTTCTTTCCATGCATCATGCCATTGTCGATTGTGCCCGTGCCGAGCTTGAGGTATCAGCGATCTCGGACACCGCTTCTGCCAAGTCATCTTTTTCTCGTGTCGTCATCGC
Source organism: Rhipicephalus annulatus (assembly GCA_013436015.1). Lineage (NCBI taxonomy): Eukaryota > Metazoa > Arthropoda > Arachnida > Ixodida > Ixodidae > Rhipicephalus > Rhipicephalus annulatus. The sequence continues at coordinate 71,395 of WOVY01009595.1, forward strand.
CGAGGACACGGACATCCCACCTATGTTGTCTGCTATTGTGCCAATCTCCTGCGACTATGCTTGCTCTACCGCCTTGTTTACACCGTCAGCGAAATTCACTTCCCGTAAGCACTTTCTTCTCCCATTTTCTCTCATCGCGATCGAAAACTCCTCCGCAACGATTTATGTCACGAACCTTCTTTCTGTCCCAACCACTATGTTCCGCGGAAAATGTATAGCGCCATTTGATGGCATTGATTAAGTCTGCCCTAACACACTACCTGGTTGCACAGCAAGCCTCCATGTCGTTAGCGTTAATCTTGATACCACGGCCAACACATCTACCACAGATGCCTTCCTTTCATCCATTGCTTCGGACCTTCCCAGCGTTCAGCGGACGCAACTCTTGAAGCTTTTTGGCCGCTTTCGGATGTCTTTCGATTACAAGCAACCCAGTTTGGGCAGAACAACTTCGATCGCTCATCATACAGACACCGGCAGCCATGCACCCCTGCGCCAGCGTCCATACCGCGTCTCTCAAGCTGTACGTCGGGTTATTGAAGACCAGGTAACTGACATGCTTAGTCGGGGAGTCATAAAGCCATCCCACAGTCCCTGGGCATCCCCGGTGGTGCTTGTGAAAAAGAAGAACGGTAGCATCTGCTTCTGTGTTGACTATAGGTTCCTTAACAAGATCACGCGCAAAGATGTCTATCCGCTCCCCAGAATTGATGACGCGCTCGACTGTTTGCAAGGAGCGGAGTTCTTCTCTTCGCTGGATCTTTGGTCGGGGGGCTGGGAGGTACCTATGGATGAAACCGACCGCCCTAAAACTGCGTTCGTAACTACTGACGGCTTGTACGAGTTCAACGGGATGCCATTCAGCCTTTGCAAAGCCCCGGCCACATTCGAGCGTCCTATGGACAACATACTTCAAGGTCTCAAGTGGCATTCGTGCCTTTGCTATCTGGATGACGTCGTGGTTTTTTTTAAAGATTTCGATACCCATCTCCAGCGCCTCGCAAGCGTCCTGGAATGCCTCACACAGGCTGGGCTACAACTAAATTTGAAGAAATGTCACTTCGCTGCATGGATGCTCGCAATCTTAGGGCACGTTGTCTGCAAGGACGGCATTATACCAGACCCAGACAAGCTCCACACTGTCACCGAGTTTCTTAAGTCGTCGACACTCAAAGACCTCCGGAGCTTTATAGGGCTTTGCTCGTATTTTCGACGATTTATTCGTAATTTTGCATCTATAATGATCCCTATGACACGTCTACTTGCTGACAGCCAAGGTATCTCGGCGTGGTCGTCCACCTGTGACGACGCATTTGCGAAATTACGTCATCTTCTGACATCGCCGCCAATTCTGCGTCACTTCGACCCAGACGCCCCTGCCGAAATCCACACAGACGCTAGTGGAGTCGGCCTGGGTGCCATCCTTGCGCAGCAAAAGTCTGGCTTCGATGAGTACGTCGTTTCTTACGCGAGTCGCGCTCTGACCAGAGCTGAAGAAAATTATTCGGTCACGGAGAAAGAATGTCTAGCCATCATTTGGGCAATCGCTAAATTTAGATCATACATATATGGTCGGACATTTGATGTCGTGACTGACCATCACGCCCTCTGCTGGTTGTCATCTCTAAAAGACCCATCTGGTCGCCTGGCCCGTTGGGCATTACTACTCCAAGACTACGACATCCGCGTCGTCTACAGGTCAGGGTGCAGACATTCAGACGCCAACGCTCTCTCTCGATCTGCGATTCCCATGACTGTGCAAATGCGCCTGTTTCTACCTACAATTCTGCCTCCCTAAAACACGCTGGCATGCAATCCGAGCAGTGTCAAGACCCTTGGAAAGTGTTTTTAAAGGATTTCCTATCGACGCCATCACCGAGTGCCACCAGTCGCTCGCTGCGACGCACAGCTCGCCTTTTCACCATGCGCAATGGGATACTCTAACGCCGCAATTACCTCAGTGAAGGTCGCAAGTGGTTGGTGATTCCTCGCCATCTACGTGCTGATATTCGCGTCTCGTTCCATGCGGACTCCTGCGGCCACGCTGGTATAATAAAGACGTATGCACGCCTCTGGCTGCGGTAATACTGGCGTGGAAAGTACCGATTTGTTCGCCAATACGTGCGTTCATGCTCAAAATGTCAACGCCGGAAAAGTTCACCGCATGCCGTCACTAGACTGCTCCAGCCGTTGCCCTGCCCATTCCGACCTTTCGATCGCATCAGAATTGGCCTATACGGCTCACTTCCATACACACCTGACGGGAATCGCTAGGTGGTTGTCGCTATTGATCATTTGACATGGTATGCTGAGACTGCCGCGCTGCCAGAGGCTACATCACATGAAGTCGGCTTATTCTTCACAAACTTGTTCTTCGCCACGGCACTCCTCGCGAGTTACTCAGCGACCGCGGACGCACGTTACTCTCAGAAGCCGTACAAGACCTCCTGCGTGAATGCAATGTTGTTCATCGAACGACCAGTGCTGGCTATCTCCAAACCAATGGCGTGACTGAACGCTTCAATTGCACATTAGGCGACATGCTGTCCATGTATGTATCTGCTGACCACACCACCTGGGACCACATACTACCATTTGTCACCTATGCGTACAACAGCACCACTCAGTCCACTACTGGATTTTTTTTACTTCTTTCTTCTATATGGCCGTGAACCCTCCTCATTTATGGATGCCATTCTGTTGTATCACCCGGACACTTCAGAGTCTGCAACTCTCAGAAGTCGCCACCTATGCGGAAGAATGCAGGCAGCTAGCACGTTTGTTAACTACACAAGACCAAGCACTCCAAAAGGACCGCCATGACGCCAACCTGCATCCCCAGTCATATTCGCCTGGAACATTGGTGTGGCTTCGCGTTGCCTCCTCAGCTTTAGGCCTTTCTTTAAAGCTGCTGCCTAAGTATGAAGGTCCCTACGGCATCCTGCGTGAAGCATTCCCGGTAAACTATATTGTCGAGCTCATACAGTCATCCACAGACCACCGCCGTCGCGGCCTTGAGACTGTTCACGTCGACCGACTGAAGCCGCACTATGACCCACCAGTCGTACCTGTGCCTTAGGTCACCAGGATGGCTCCTTTTCCGCGGGGGAGTGATTTGTAGAATGGATAGGGTGCTATTAGCAGTGCCTGCAAAAGACGAGGAAGAGGACCGTGATTCGTGCTCGTGATAGGTCCGATTCGGCTCGCTGAGTGCTTGACCTGTGTTAGTTTTTTCAATAAACGCGTCGCGGACTTAACGCTCAACGCGTACTACCAAAGCTGATAACGAGGCCCGATGAAGGCCCTGTTACCGGAGTCTTAACGTCTAGCTTAAAGGGCAGACACACCCAATTTGTACACACAGCACTACATTACCCCTAGTAAGGCAATGAAAATAATACATTGGAACGTCAGAAGACTACCTAGAAACCTCGACAATGTCCAAGAGCTCTTATACAAACATTCACCAAAACTGCTGTGTGTACAGGAAACACACTTATAATCCAAAAACAGCAAATTTTCGCGTGAGTATGTTCTATTCCGAAAGGACAGAGATGATGCTGCGGCGTCATCTGGCGGTGTAGCCATTATTGTTAATCAAAGAGCGGCATGCACACATTTACCACTACACGCAACCCTAGAAGTAGTGGCTGTTCGAGCAGTTCTTTTCAACAAACTCGTCACCATCTGCTCCCTGTACATACCTCCACACCACCGTCTTGAAAAACGAGAATTCAAGTCCTTAATAGAAGAACTAACCAAGCCCTATCTGGTCCTTGGGCACCTGAATGGTCATAGTGGTCTGTCGGGTGATTCTCGCTGCGACGCACGAGGTCCTCTTATTGAGCAGTTTCTTTTTCTTCCCGTGTCTGTCTGTTGAATAGGAAAGAGGACATATTTTAACCTTGCCAACAAAACCTAATCCTTTATAGACCTCAGTATCGCATCTCCTACTTTTGTACCATTACTACAATGATAAATTCTAAATAATTGCTACAGAAGTGACCATTTTCCTGTCGTTTGAGTTAACCAATAACAAAAGAATGGCCTTCACATGTTCCTAAATGACTGACATACAAACCCGACTGGGAACAGTTTCCTAAATATTCTCAATTAGGCAGGACTGACATGTGTGGGGTTAAGGATAGATGAAGCTGTGTAGTACTCCACAGCTTTCCTTATTGATGCAGCAGCTAAGCGCGTCCCGCAAACATATGGACTGCCCGGCAAGCGACACGTCCCATGGTGAAACACTGAGTGTCGTCATGTGCGAAAGGAGCTGAACAAGGCATGGAGGTTGCTTCGTAACTCACCGGCAGCCGAAAATCTTGACAGCTTTAAGAGAATAAAGTCTCAAGGCAGAAAAACGCGTCTTCAGGCCAGAAGTGAAAGCTGGCACAAGTTTTTATCTGGGATCAATTCGTATACAGAAGAAGATAAGTCGGTCAACATGGTTGGTAGGGTAGCAATAGACAAGTACACTCACTCCCGCTCGTGAACACACAAGGTGACAGCCTGGAAGATCAGGCGAACTTTGTCGGTGCACACTACGAGCAGGTGTCTAGCTCGTCACACTATACTGAAGCATTCCAAAGACATAAAAAGAGTAGAAAAGCAGAAACTAGAACACAAGTGTACGAAATACAAGGCACACAACCAATCTTGCAACTCGGCTGAGCTGCAAACTTCACTAAACTCCGGAAGTAATTCTGCCCCAGGCTACGACCACTTCATGTATGAAATGTTGAAAAACCCTACCGCTCAAAGCTCAAAAAACTATACTTTCCCTATACAATGCTATCTGGCTTTCTGGTACCACCCCTACTTCCTGGAAAGAGAGTATTGTTATCCCTATTTTTAATTAGGGCAAGAATCCTTCCTCAGTTTTGAGTTATAGGTCATTGCACCTACTAGCTGCCTTTGTAAACATTTTGAAATCATAATAAACCGCCGACTTTTACATTTTTCTTTTTCAAACATAATCTGCTCGACCGATTCCACTGTGGGTTTCGAAAGGGTAGCTCCATCACCGACCATCTGGTGCGTATCGAGACAGAGATTCTAGACTCTTTCGTCAACAAACCATACTTCATCTCTGTGTTCCTCGATATCGAGAAGGCTTACGACACAACATGTCGTTTTTTGCATATTAAGAGACTTGTCTCACCTGGGTTTGCCTGGCAGAATGTTTACCATAATCAAGAGTTACTTGTCAAATCGGACATTACGTGTTCGTGTGTGGGCAATGTTCTCTCCCAAACATTTCTTCAAGAAACAGAAGTACGGCAAGATGAAGTACTTAGTTGTACACTTTTTATTATCAAAATTAATTTCCTGAACCTGTCCATCCACCGCAATATTTTCTATTGTACATAGCCGATGACGTCCAGCTTGGCTTTAAGTCATGCAACCTGGCAATGTGTGAGCGGTAGGTTCAGCTAAGTTTAAACACGGTCTCCAAGTGGGCAGAAGAAAATGGATTCCGACTGAACCCACAAAAAAACACATCTGTCTTTTCTCAGCGAAAAAGAGGCATGCACTCAGAACTTGACATTCAAGTGGATGGTCAAAGTCTGTCTGGTAATGCCGATCATAAATTCTTAGGCCTATCTCGGACCACAAGCTGAACTTCATACCACACATAGGAGTATTTAAAAACAAAATGTGTGAAAGCCATGAATGTTTCAAAAGTGTTGACAAGTACTACGTGTGGTAGCGACAGGCAATGTCTCATGCATTTGTATAGAAGCCTCATTCACAGATGTTTATAATATGGGGCCGTTATTATCAGTCCTGCAACTAAATGTGCTTTGAAGATAATGCACCCTGTGCGCCACTTGGTCATCCGCCTTTCCTACGGGTGCTTTTCGCACCAGCCCCGTAGAAAGTCTTTACGTTGGAGCTAAATGAGTGGTCGGCTTCATCTGCACATAACTTACATATCCTTTGTACATTTTCTTAAGGTGAAAGGAGAAAAGAAGCACCCCTCATGTTTCCGCTATAAATGATTTGTCAAGCTCAATTCTGTTTCAAAAACAGGCCCTTCGATGAGGCAGCCCTACTGAGTTCGCCTGAAGGGTCTAGCTGAGGAAACTGGTGTGTCACTTGAAACACAGTTTAATGGCTGACAGACTATCAACTGCGATGTGTCATAATAGCGAAAGCTGGGCTATTTGGTTGTTCATACCTCTTTAACGGCTGCTGGGGGGTTGCACCTGCCTGCTCATTGTAGGGAGCGTGGATGTCAACCATTGGCAGATAAAGCCATTTTTTTGTTTCGACATTCAGACAAGTGTACTAGGGAAGTAATGGAGGCTTTTTTCATTGAAAAAGAGGAGTAAAGATGTGTTTACTAACCGAAACACTGATGGCATTCTCTCTGGCGTTATCAACAGTGACGTCAGTGATCACCTACCTACGTTTTGCATGCTTAACCGTAACAGTTAATTGCAACAAAGGGATTGGCCTCAGCTCGTATACAGGGATACTATCGTCTCAAGCGCTAGAGGTTTTTCGGGATAAGATTTCTAAAAACAAATTGGAGGGAAGTATTTCTTCTTGAAGACAGCAATAAGGTGTTATGACTTATTGATAAAAATTTCAAAAAAACATTATTTAGAGTCGTTCCCATAACGGACATACCGTAAACAAAAAAGGGTGAGCAAACCGTGGATCACACATGAATACATCAAGCTTATAAACATAAGAATAAGCTTTTTGCCAACTTTCTTAAGTCTCGTATAACGGAAGAATTAAAAGAGTTAAGAAATTTCGAAATAAGTTGAATAAAGACTATAAAAGATCACAAAACTAATATTATAAGCGTGTATTTTATAACGATTGCTTGCGCGTGGTAACAAAGTGTGGGAAAAAAGTAAACGAGGTACTAAACCAGAATACCAAGGATTATACGATCGACAACCTCGTCATAAATGACAAAACGATTGGCGGGACTGAACTCGCCAACCTTTTCAACAATTTCTTTGTTAAAATCGGAAGCAGCACCTACTGTCACGAAGCTGCTAATCGTATCCCGAGACTATCCGACACAATGTACTTGCAGCAAACATCTGTCCCTGAAGTGACAATGCTGTATCAGAAGCTTAGGAACAGTCGTCGCCGCGATGTGGATGATTTAGAAATAAAACCAATCAAATAAGTTATAGACCTAATTGCACCAGTGCTTACACACATATATAACTTCGCTATCTCTACTGGGCTTTTTCCAGACAACATGCAGGTGGCTATAGTTTCAGTGATTTACAAGAATGGAGACAAAAATAGCTTAAGCAACTATCGTCCTGTGTCAATATTGCCTATGTTTTCAAAGAGACTTGAGAAAGTAATAAATTGTCGTATTAAGAAATTTATTACAAAATACAACCTATTACCAGATTACCAATTTGGCTTCAGAAATGGACGTTGCACCGAGACAGCACTTCTTGTTCAAAAAGAGGAAATATTACACAACTTTGAAATAAGGTCATGACACTGGGAATATTTCTAGATTTTAGTAAAGCTTTCGATCGGGTAAACCACTCAATTTATTTGAAAAGTTAGAACATTATGGGTTACGTGCGACAGTGTTACAACTTATTAAATCTTATATGAAAACGCGCTACCAATACGTTGAAATAAATAAATGTAAATCACACCTTAGGCCTATTGAATATGGGGTTCCTCAGGGTAGCATACTAGGACCGATTCTCTTCCTTTTCTATATTAATGATATTGTAAGAATCCATGAGGATTGTAAATATATTATATATGCCGACGATTGCTCGGTACTTCTTGAGGGAAGAGACTTGGAGACCATAACATGAAAGGGTGATACATTATGTCATAACTTACAGATCTGGTGCAAGTTCAATAGGCTTACTTTAAACGAATCGAAAACTAAATGTGTGTTGTTCCGTGCCCCGGGCATTTTAAGAAGCATCGACGATTATATAACTCTTGGGCCATTTCAAATCAAAATCGAGAAACATATTAAGGTTCTTGGTGTAATTTTTTCAGAAGATACTTTCTGGAATGAACATGTGAGAACCTTATTGCCAAAATTAAGCAGAGCAGCCGGTGTATTAAACCGACACTATCACACTTTTCCTGTTAGCATTAAAAGAATGTTATATTTCGCGCTCTTCAACTCTCAGTTATATTATTGCACGCTAATATGGGGAAACACAACATTATCAAACTTACAGCAAATATTCTTGGTCCAGAAAAAAGCACTTCGTTCAATAGAAAACGTCTCGTTTCTAGAACACACAGAACCTTTATTCCACAAACATAAAATTATGAAGATTCACAACACATACAAGTATAAACTACTGAGAACATACAAAAATGCCACATTAGGAAGAACACAGCTATTCGAAGAAATTGCAAATCTTCGAGCAAATACAATTTCCTATCCTTCCAGGTATCACCCACCAAAGCACGTTCGTTTCTCGCGTACCCATTATGGGAAAGAAAAACTTGTTTATGTACTCGCAACCACACTAAATGAACTAGAACAAAGAAATGTTGACGTTCTTAACTTTACTAACAAAACCTTACTAGATCTGTTTATGTAAATGTATTAGAACTACTCATGTTTGTATATTTACAGTAGCTCGTTTTACTAAAGTGATTGTAACTTAAAACATACATTGATGTTTTTTTTCATTAGAACACCATAGTCTGCATAACTACTTTTGGTAATCGCATTGTATATACTGTGGCTATATAGACTTGTTAGATGTTCAGCCCTGTCACTACTGCTGTACGGGTGACCAGAGCTTAGTCAAGCTGCGCAAGCGCAGCTTTTTTCTCTGGTCCACTATTTTTGCAGGGACAATGCGCTGTATTGTCTGAAGCGAAAATAAAATTTGATATAATTGATTGATTGATTGATTGATTGATTGATTGATTGATTGATTGAGTAAGCCGTCTGTGGCCCTTGGTCAAAAAGAAGTTTGGTACCTGGGTTCAGCGCTGCCATGGTAAAGTGAATATTAGTTTGTCATGGACTGTTGCGTATGTTTTTGGCAAATACGAAGGTGTTTTTTCTTCGTTCTTACACACGTGTTGATGTTCAGTATGATTAGGCTTCTTTCGCACCTTGTTTGCTTTGATGCGCAGACGTCTTTGTTTTTCAACGTGACCGGGTCCAATGCTTGATATATGGCGTGTGTCTTCCAATAAAGTTTAGTTGCGCATTCATGCGGCGTCCTCTCTCTCTCTCTCTCTCCTTGTGTATATTTTCGCGCTGTTTTTACTTCCCAACTGCGATGTGTCTTTCCTAGCAGTTACAAAACTCACACCCATTGCCCACAGCCGACCCTACTTCCTGGAACTTCAACACAAATACACATATCCTGAGTTCTTTACAGATGCCTCTAAATCTGATTCCTCTGTGTCCTACGCTGCTGTCGGCCCGTCCTTTTCAGATCATGGCCCACGAAAAAAGACCACCTTTGGAATTTGCCCCTTCAAAACAACAACAACAGCGTTCTACCCCGCCCCGGAGGTCTAGTGGCGAAGGTACTCTGCTGCTGAAGCACAGGTCGCGGGTTCGAAGCCCTTGCTACGCCGGCTGCATTTATGATGGAGGCGGAAATGTAGTAGGCCTGTGTGATCAGATTCGGGTGCACGTTAAAGAACCCCAGGTGGTCGAAAATTGCGGAGCCCTCCTCTACGGCGTCTCTCATATTCATTTGGTGGTTTTGGGATGTTAAACCCCACATATCAATCAATCAAATCAATAACAACAGCGTTTTCTACTGAATTGACCCAAAACTGAACGCGGAACTCTCCCACTCATTCCCTCGCCACCTAGAGACGTCATATCAACGTCTTCGACTGAACGTGGCATACACGAAGAGTTACGTGAACAGGATAGGGCGTACCACAAGTCCATGTTGCAATAACTGTGGCGGCGTAGAGACAGTGCAGCACGTAATACTACAATGCCCCGCGTGCCGCAATGAGAGGCAGCTGTTTGAACAAGAAATGGACATGATCAGCCATGAACGAATAACGTTTCCCAACATATTAGGCCCTGTGCGTGGACCTTCTAAACGTCGTCGGGTCATGCTGTCATTGATTCATTACCTATCCGGTAGGGGCCTTCCCGGAAGGCTCTGATTATCCGTTGTCTTGCACAGAGAAGCCACGATTTACCTGATACCCTAATGTAAACAGTTTTATCAGGTTCACTACACCATGACCTTTTTTTCATATATTTTTTTCTCTCTCTGCTGAACTTTTTTTGTCCCCTTCCCCACCCCACACAGAGTAGCACGCCAGAATACATATACGCCAGCGAAAATCTATGTTTTCATGATCAAGAGTTGCTCTCTCTCAATGTGTGGTCGGAGCTGCTGGCAACAGAATGACTGTGTTGAGGGACAATGTGGGTTCGCGGCTGAACAACGGGAAAGATGGAAGTAACTAACTCTGTCATGGCGCGAAAAATGGTCTGCAAATGTCACGTATAGTAGAGCGAGGTCTCAGTCAGAGTAGTCTGAGAAAACGTACTTTGAAAACATGTCATTTAGGATTCGGTTCAGACGCTCCGTGAGGCCATTTGTTTGCGGATGGTACGACGTAGTGACCTTGTGGCGCGTTTCACTTGAGCATAGATGTCCGCTATGACTCCCGATAGAAATGTGCAGCCTCGATCCGCGAGAAGCTGGCGTGGAACACAATGTAGCGAGATCACGTAGCATAGAAGAAAATCGGCAACGTCTGTGGGGCAACTTTTTGGAAGAGCGCGTATAAGAGCGTAGCGTGTGGCGTAGTCAGTGGCCAATGGTATCCACCTGTTGCCAGCAGAAGACAAGGTCAAAGGGCCAAGTAAGTCCTAACCGACGCGAAAAAAGGGTTCAAAAGAAATGTCAAGTGGTTGACGGCACCTAGCCGGAAGCGTGGACGGTGTTTTCCGGCGCTGACATTCCCTACACGCCCCAATGTATCTTGTGAAGGAGCGTGCGAGACCTGGCCAATAGAAGCGACGGCGAATCCGGTTGTATGTGTAAGCACGCCGAAGGACCGGTAGTAAGAACGTCGTGAAGTTTGTGAAGTACAGCCAAATGGAGGTGTTTAGATATAGCAAGCCGCCGAGATGGGTTGTCTGGACAGATGTTATGCCGGTACAGTGTACCATTCTGGAGTACTAACAAACGATGGATTGATCCGAGGGAGAGGAGTCGAGGCGCTCGATTATCATCGAGCGCCTCGACTCATCTTCCTCGCATCGGAAGCGCGGTTGTGTCGCTGTTGGCATTGGGCGAGCACGGCTCCGATACTGAGACCACTGGCATCCATTCGGACCTCAGTTTGGATGCATGAGTCAAAGTGGGCCAGAATAGGGGGCGTCGTCAAAAATGTGATGAGGTGAGAGACGGCGGCTGCTTCAGTGGACCCCCACAAAATATTACGCCTTTCTTCAGAAAATCGGTGAATGGTTGGAGGACTGCCTCAAAGTCTTCCACGAACCACCTGAAGTAGAAACATAGTCCCACAGTGTCGCGGTACAACGCGAATAAAACTCAGATACACCTTGGGACGACGAAAGCAGCGTGACCTCAACAGCTGAGCCACAAGATCGTCTTCTTCGGCCTCGAGAGAAGCTAGAGGCCCACTACCTCGTGCCCACTAAATGTCCCATCATCGTTATCGTCCACATGTAGACATGCGTCATTTGCCTTTCTCTCAAAGAGCATCGCTCCGATGCGCAGTCTGTAATGCAGATGTTTTTTCTAAAGTAAAGCATCACGCAATCACTCGCTGACGTAAGGTTTCATGCGGACTACGTGAACGAGTTCAGGATGGTGATGGCGACGCCTTGTACTATACGAACAGTCGGGAGCAACTTCGTAAGTGACATCGCTCAGTCGTCGAACAACTAGGTACGGTCCAAAGTATCTTCTTAAGAGTTTTTCGGAAAGTCCTTGTTTTCGTATGGGCATCCAAACCCATACTTTGTCGCCAGTTTGGTAGATGACTGTTCTGCGGTGAGCATTGTAGCGGCCTGCATTGGGATACTGCAACAATTGAGGTACTGGAAAACTCGTGAAGGTACGAATTTTTCATGGTTCTGCCGCCCACCAAAGCATCGAAAAGGTGGTCCAACTCTGTAATTTGTCGGTGGCCGAAATGACACTTCGAGGAGTTCAAATGGAGACCAGCACTGCAGAAGACGACGAGAATGGCTGATAGACGCTCAAGGTGGGTGTCAAATGTAAAGGAAAATACGGAGACGTCGCCTAGGTAACACATGCATGTTCACCATTTGAAGCTGTGTAGCAGAAAGTCTATTATACGTCCGAAACGTGGCTCGGGAGTTGCATAGACCGAAGGGCATTACCTCGAATTTGTACAGGCCATCGGGAGTGACGAAGGTGGTCTTTTTTGTATTTCTCGTGCACGGCAATCAGCCATTAACCAGAGTGAAGGTCAATGGATGAAAAGTAGCGTGAGCTATCGAACCAATGGAGAGCGTCATATATATGGGGCAGAGGATACACGTCCTTCTTCGTAAGCTACTTTAGATGTTGGTAATCGATGTAGAAACGCCATGCGTTCTAATTCTTTTTAACCACGACGGCGGGTGACACCCTTGGGCTTGATGAGGGTTCATCATTGCCTTTAGTTAACATCTTGTTCACTTCAGTTCGAATAATCTGGTGTTTCGATGTGGACGCGCGATACGGTCGACAGCGAATGGGAGGATCATTCCTTGTGTTCATGCGGTGCTGGACAAGAGAAGTTTGGCCGAGTGGTCGATCATCAAGGTAGAATATGTCATGGGAGGAAGCTAAGAGACGGATGAGGGCAGCTAATTGCGCTGAGGTGGGAGGTCAGGAGCGATCATGGAACGTATTGACATGTCGAGGCGTGTGGCATCGGGTGGGTGACAAAGAGGATTGGTGCATGTGTCAGCTGCGAAGTGGTGACATGGTCGTGGGCTAAGCACCGTAACGTGTCGATTAAGCTGCCTTCAGGGAGGACTTGCTTCTTGAAGCCGAAGTTCATGACGGGTAGAGGTATCCGGTTGGCGGCTAAAGTTATGACGCCGTTATGAATGGTGACGCCACCTCCCACGAGGACATCAGGAATCGACTTCCGGATGTAACTCTCATCGAACACGGCTGAAGTCGTGGCGAATTCGGCGAGTGTGAGAGCTTCAGGTAGTAAGCGGAGAAAATCTGTGGCACAAAGGCCACATTGAAGTTCACGTTGAATATCCGGCTGAAAAGGAAGGTCAAAGAAAAGAGTACCAGAGGAACAGTCTAACAGAGCTGAATGGGTTGCAGGAAATTTATCCCTAATGTGAGGTCATGAGGACAGTTATGAAGCACCGTGAATAAGATAGAAACGTAGCGGTTGGCGATGCTCGTACGCACCGCGTACACATTCTGATGACAGGAACAGTTCCGCCAACGGCGACACGTACAGCTTTTCTAGCAGGATGCGTGAGTACTTTTCTTAAGAGGGTCAAAGATAAACACCCATTATGGACATGTGAGCGCCAGTATGGACTAGTGTCTTAAAAAAATACCGTCCACGTGCACGTCCATAAGACTCTTGTTCATAGTAAGCGTGAATAAAGGGTTCGGTTCAGACGGAGAGGTTGCAGCCCTACCTCAAGGAGCTGCATGGTCTAGTTTTGCGTCGGGTACAATGGAAGGTTTGGCGATGAGGGATGACGACGTGGCTGGGGCGACAGAATATGGCGGCATTGACGGGACGAGAATGACCCGAAGGCGGATTGATTTGATTGATATGTGGGGTTTAACGTCCCAAAACAACTCTATGATTATGAGAGACGCCGTAGTGGAGGGCTCCGGAAATTTAGATCACCTGGGGTTCTTTAACGTGCACCCATATCTGAGCACACGGGCCTACAACATTTCCGCCTCCATCGGAAATGCAGCCGCCGCAGCCGGGATTCGAACCCGCGCCCTGCGGGTCAGCAGCCGAGTGCCTTAGCCACTAGACCACCGCGGCGGGGCGACCCGAAGGCGGCTGTTAGGTGTGTCAAAAGCAGGGTCCGTACGGCTGCGAAAACATCAGCGAATATCTTCATATGGAAAAGAAGGTGCGAAAGACAGGTTCCTATGTGGCGACATGCAGGAGGCACAGCAGTAGCGGAAGTCATGTCCAACGCGTGGCACCGGAAGCAGACTGGTTTGTCGTCACGAGTTCCCCATTCCTTGGCGTTGCGATATTGTGGAGGAACGAATGAGCCACGTCGAGATATAGGCATTGGTCTGGAGGAGGAGAGGGAAACAAGGCAGGTGACACAGAACCCCAGGTTGGCCAATTCTTGTCGTATGACAACCTGAATAACGGAAACCACAGGTGTTGTTGGTATCGTAGCATGTTCGAAAGGAGAGGGCTGAAGCGGCGCAAGACTTGCTGCTTCAAGTTCACATCGAATGATACGAGTGACACTCAGCTCAAAGTGCTATCTAGCGGCGAAATCGGAGCAGCTGGGCGTAGCCACCGTGTTGGGTAAACGAGAAAAAAGAAGGCGCAATCAACGGCTTTTTGCTCTTTCGACATGGCAAAATTCTTGAATGACTATCGATAGTCGCGACGATATTGTAGACCAGCAAATCGAAAGCGTCGTCCGCGATTCCCTTCAAAACGAGACCAACTTTGTAAACTTCATCTGTTGCCTCGTCCACTTTCCAGCAAAGAGCGAAAACTTCTTGTATGTAGGACACATACGATTCCTTTGGCGACTGGAGCCATCTCCTGTGGTTCAGCTGCGTGGCGACTGGTCGTGTCCCAAAGATATTACGTAGCTTCTACTTGCAAGCGTCCCAGTTGGTGAGCTCGGACTTACTTGTTTCGTACCAGACACGCGGGGTTCTGTCGAAGTAGAAGAGAACATTAGCGAGCATCATGGTGAAGTTAGCGGTCAGTTTCACTCGTTCATACAGGCGATGCTTGTAGTTAACTTCGAGGCCGGATTGTGCAGAGAATGTACGGAATCATGGGGTGTGGGGACTGCGACAAAAGTTGTCTGAGAAGCCGCAGATGGAGAAGGGGGCGGGTTGTTACTGGAAGCCATGGTAGAAAGTTTGAAGATGCGGCCACTGCGGAGCTGCGTGGTGAGGACGGGAGACGTTCTATCTCCACCAAATATGCCACCTCAATGAAGAATCAATATATTGCAAATCCGTTTAGAAAATATATTTACAAGGGCAATTGCAGCGCTGGCCAGTCTGGCTCCAAGCTCCAGCAGCAAGCGACCTTCATCCTCTTCGTCGGGCGCGCACGCGCGTTGATAATATGTATTGCGGCAGTGTACATGTAGCCATATTGAGTCTCTTGGAGCCCTCTTTGTTGGTTTAGGTTCCAAAGCACTCCAGACGTTTGTCAGCCACTTTATTACGCGCTATACCCACGTGTGATTGAATCAATTGAGAATTTCTGTTTAGAACAACGCCATACAGGTCTTCAAGAATTTGCAGTGATCTTTGAGTATACTGATAGAAAACCAATCCATGCTTTAGCTGCTTCAGA
>WOVY01009596.1:0-176746 GCA_013436015.1 Rhipicephalus annulatus
CCACCCTGGATGACCCGCGTGCAGCAACTGCAGGAACCTGGACCGCAGGCTCTGCGGAATCACGACGCTGAATCCCCACAGCAGGCAGCCCTGCTGCAGGCTCAGCTCGGCGGACTTATGGCTGTACGTCACTCAGCCAACTCCTTCCCCGGGACACCGCCTTGACCACCTGTGACAGGACCGGGTCCCGGCTGGTTGCCTGCCACACTGCCGATCTGGTCAGCACCTCAGGGTAAGCGTGCTCCAGCATGAACACTTCAGCATGTTCAGGAACTACAGCAGGCACCTCCGGCAGGGGCAGTCGGCTCAGAGCATCAGCAGGTGCCGGTACTTCCTTCCCCGGGCGGTAGACCAACAGGTAACTCTAGGCCGCGAGCTTCAAAGTGCAGGCACCACTCGAGGCGACACCTGCACTAGAACCGCCTTGTCGGGCCCCAGCATCCCAGCAGTGGCTTGTGGTTCGTGACAGCTTCGAACCTCCGCCCCACAGGTCTGGTGGAAGCACTCGACCCCAAACATGAGGGCCAGGCCTTCCTTGTCCAGCTGGCTGTATCGCTGTTCTGCAGCATGGAGCCGACGGGACGCGAATGATATAGGTTGTTCCTGGCCATTGTTCTCCCGGTGGGCCAGGGCAACTCCCACACCGTACGGTGACGCATCCACTGTCAGGACGACAGGCTTGGCCGGATCGAAGTGCACCAGCACTGGAGTCTTAGTGATAAGTTCCTTGCTGCGCTTGAACGCCAAGTTCTGTTCCGTCCTCCAGGCCCACTGCTGTCCATCTCGAAGCACAAGTTGGAGTGGCTGCAGATGCGACGACAGGTTCGGCAGGAAGTCCTGAAGAAGTTATGAGGCCGAGGTAGCTCTGCAGCTCTTTCTTGTTCTGGGGCTGGGAGCCTTGAGCACAGTTTCGAACCTTGCGAGGTGCCGGGGCCAGGGCCTGCCTGCCAGATAAATGACATGGCCTAGGTACTCAATGCTGGGGGCCAGAAGATGCACTTCTCCAGCTTGAGCGTCAGCCCGGCATCCTGCAATCGTGCCAGGACGCTGTGTAGGTTCTGCAGGTGGTCCTCGTCGTCTCTACCGGTCACCAGGATCGTCCAAGTACCAGTACCGCCACGTGCATCATGCCCCTGAACAGGTTGCCCATCACCCTCTAAAAAATGGCTGGAGCTGAGGCCACGCCATACGGTAGGCGCGTGTACTGGAAGATTGATTTATTGATATGTGGGTTTAACGTCCCAAAACCACTATATGATTATGAGAGACGCCGTAGTGGAGCTCCGGAAATTTAGAACCACCTGGGTTCTTTAACGTGCACCCAAATCTGAGCACACGGGCCTACAACATTTCCGCCTCCATCGGAAATGCAGCCGCCGCAGCCGGGATACGTGTACTGGAAGAGTCCCAGCGTTTGTCGATATGGTGACATACTTCCGGGACGACTCCTGAAGCACCAGCTGCTGGTACGCATCTCTGAGGTTGAGCTTGGTGAACTTCTGTCCCCCGACAGCGCCGACGAGAGATCTTCAATGCGTGGCAGCGGGTACTTCTTCACGGTAGCGACGGGGTTTTGGGGTGACCATCAAGTCCCCGCAGATCCTCACACTGCCATCTTGCTTGAGGATGGCACGATGGAGTGGCCACTCTGAAGACTTTACGGGCACCAGGACGTCGTCTCTCGCTGCAACCGTTGCAGCTCCAGCGTGACGCCGTCCTTCAGGGCGAACGGCAGCGGGCGCGGCTTGAAAAACCGGGGCTTGGCTCCGTCTGGCAAATGAATGCTTGCCGCCGTGCCAGTGAATGTGCCCTCCCGGGCTGGAGTAGGGCATTAAACTTGGTTCGGAGGCTCGGGACGTTTCCACCACAAGTACAGCTTTCTGGTACTCCAGCAGCTGCACACACCTAATGCCTGGATCCAGTTCCGGCCCAGCAGCGTCGGTGACGGCCCCTTGGTCAGGTACAGGGGCAGGGTGGCCTCCCTGTCGCCAAGGCGGACGCTGACCTGGGCTTTTTTTATTTTATTTTATTTTACCCTCAGGGTACACAGTACATTTTAGAGGGGAAGGGCATGCCCATCAATGAAAAAAAACAAGGAATACAAACAAATGGCATAAAAATGTTGTCACTAATTGGGGTACAAAGATTATTACTCCTAACAACTCACATCATAATAAAGCAAATGATAACACTAATTTTATTTTTATTACATGGTGAAGGCACAAAGCAATACAAATAAACTGTTACATACAGGGAGTAATTAGGTAATCATTGTTTTAAGGACATTCTTAAATTGAATGGGTTCATTGATGCTTGTTATTGATGCAGGCAGGGCATTCCATTCATTACAAGTTCTTGGGAGATATGATTGGGCATATGTTACTGTGTTGGCAATGGGGCTGTGACTTTTTGTTGGTGATTACGGCGAATGAGAAATGAAGGGAGCAGCTTGGATTATACGGGAACGGAGTTTTGGATATGATAGAATATTTATGAAACAGACAAATGCGAGTGCGCTTTCGGCGTGTAACTAGTGGGATGAGGTTTAGAGATGCCTTCATTTGAGTGACACTAGCCGAACGATGGTAGTTGGCCAAAATGAAACGAGCTCTAGCTTCACGATTTTGAATGAATTCCAACATGTGTGAACAATGTTACCTGACCGGAGTCTCCAACAGATGAAGCGTATGCCATTTGAGGACGGACGTAGTGGTATATAGTAATAACTTTAGTGGTGATGGAGCAAGAAAGAAGTTTCTTCGAAGGTAACCCAGTGTTTTATTAGCTTTGGACGCTACATGTTCTGTATCTAGTTTCCAGGACAAAGTGTTAGTTATGTGGACGCCGAGGTACCGGTAAGATGTTAGAGTTTCAAGGGGGTGACTGTGAAGAAAGTAAGTTGGACAAGTTGTACTCGACCGAGAAATCATCATAGACTTGCATTTTTGAATGTTTAGTTCCATTTTCCAAATATGACACCAATGAAGTATGTTATTGAGATCAGCCTGCAGAGAATGAATATCATTGTCATTAGATATTTTACGGTAAATCACACAGTCGTCAGCGAACAAACAAATTTTGGAAGTAATAGTAGAAGGTAAGTCATTTATATAGATTATGAATAGCAGGGGGCCAAGTACTGATCCTTGAGAAACCCCAGAATCAACCGGTGCAGAGGAAGAATTAACATCGTTAGTGCTGACAAATTGAACACGAGAAAAAAGGAATGCACGAATCCAGTTAAAAACTGCAGGGTCAATTTTTAGAACACTTAGTTTATGTAAGAGCAGGGAATGATTAACTTTATCAAACGCTTTAGCAAAGTCAAGAAGTATACAGTCAGTTAAAGAAGCAGAGTCCAGAGATAAATGCATATCATTAGTAAAAAAAGTTAGTTGAGTATCACAAGAAAACATCTTTCGAAAGCCATGCTGATTTGAAGAGAAAAAGCTATTATCCTCTAAAAAATTAACAAGATGAGAAAATAATATATGTTCCAATATTTCGCATGGTACACATGTGAGAGATATAGGACGATAGTTAGATGGACTATGTTTATCACCGCCTTTATGTACTGGAATAATCGCAGCAGTTCTCCAGTCTTCAGGTAGTACACCATCATGATACGATTGTGAAAATATGCATTTAAGGATGATGGAACTGTATTCTTTGGTATTCTTTAAAATTTACTATTAATTCCATCAATACCTTGAAAAAACGTTAGTTTCAGGTTGTCGATAATCGTGATGATGCCATGCGAGTCAAACGTGATGGGATCCATCGCAGAAATTGATTGTACGACTGAAGCTCAGGACTTTGGGTATAATTAGATGAAGAAAACGACTTAATGAATGTATCATTTAGCACAGTAGAACAAAGATGGTCGGGAACAGGGTCGCCGGTGGGTGTAACCAATGATACTTTACTGGTGCTAAGTGGTTTCATTATACTCCAAAACGTTTAGGGTTAGTCTTCAGAATATTTGGCAGGGTTACATTGAAGAACGAAGATTTAGTATCCTTTAGCGCTCGCGAATATGCTAAAGAGGCTGTCTTGTACTTTGTCCAGTTGGCCGGTTTAAGTGAATACTTAGCGATTCTAAAAAGTCTTTTTTTCCTGTTAGAAAGTCGGTTTAAGTATCTGTTATACCATGGAGCTTGGTTATTGGAGTACACCCGGCGAAGAGGGATATGGAGATGAAGTAGTTCAGACACTTTGTTACGGAACAAACACCAAGTACTTTCTATTGAGCGCCCAAGATAACCTGTAAGAAAATGTCTAAAAAGGAGCACAGTTCATTATTAATGGCTAGATAGTTACCCTTGTTGTAGTCTCTGATGTTCTTGGACTGTTTTACTGATGGTGCATGTGACAAATCGAATGTGAAATGCAAATATATTATGGTCGCTCGGGCCAGGCATGTGCAATACGGGTGACGTGACAGTCTCTGATTCACGTATAGTACTAGGTCTATATAGGAGAAGAAGTTTGAGTGACACGTGTGGGTGAGGTGACGATTTGTGTTAAACCAATTCCATGCAGGTGGTGATAAACTGGTTGGCCCCAGTTGTCGGTGGGTTGGTAAGTGGGCATGCGTGCAACCAATCAATATTCGGGTAGTTGAAGTCCCCCATTAGTATGAGTTGTGCATTGGGATAACGAACCGTTACTTAATTTAGGCAGTCTTGCAAGCTATCACAAAATGACGCATCGCTTGATGGGGAGCGATAGCAGACCCCAACAATAACTTTCTTGAAATTTACATTCAAGCAGCACCACACAGATTGAATGTTTGAAATAATTAGTATGCAGTAGCAATCGAAACGCTCGTCCACGGCCAGTAAAACTCCACCCCTCCACTATGTCAGAGGGGTGGACTACATACCTTTTTTTAGATATCTAAAAGTGTTAGATATCTTGCTGCTAAGCCATGTTTCAGTTAGTGCGATGAGATCGGCTTTCATATCGTTAATTACTGTACATAACTCATCCTTTTTACGGTAGATACTACGAATGTTAGTATACAAATAGAAAATTCTAATCTCGAGCGGGTAGCACCGTTTCCCCTCCCGTGTCCCTAGCACTCTTTATGCTGAAGAAGGCGGCCAGAGCGGAGTGCTCGAGAGGATGTACCATGCGAATTTTATGCAACTTTCGAGATACCGATCTCAACAATGGTGTCATCTATGTCATTGTAGCCAAAGGATTACCGCCAACATGCAGTTTTTGTACCCAAGTTTATATAGGCTTACGCAGGCTTTTGGCATGCTCTCTAACTTTTTTTGAATTTCGCGCGTGGCGGGGCAGAAATCCTCACTGAGAGCAAAGCCACTATTTTTAGGCAAGGAACACTTAGCAAGAACCGCTTCTTTTGCTTGTATGCAGCAAATTTGATAATGATCGGCCGTGTTTTCATTTTCATAAACCGACCGAGCCTGTGAGCGCGTATAATGCTATCGCTGTTAAGGCTCAGATTCAGTTTATCATTAATGACGCTTAAAACTTCAGCTTCAGATTCAGTATATGCCTCGTTTTCAACATCTGTTATGCCATAAAAAACTAAATTATGTCGTCGAGAACGGTCCTCTGCGTCGTCAAGCCGATGGCACAATGCGCAGGCTTCCGATACAAGTCGATTAAATTTATCATGTAGCTCACTAACATCGGCCCGACATTGCTGAAGTAATGTAGTCTGGTCTTCAACAGCCTCTAACCGTGCCTTTATATCAGATATGGCTTGAAAAGTGTTTTTCTGCTGGTCTTTCAGCTCACAAACGGTTTCAGCAACTGATTTTTGTACTGTTTTCATTCTGATTGATCGCTCATTTAAATCTTTGACAGGTTTTAAGAACTTTCGCAAGAGCAGCTGACGATTCATTAGGACCCGGGTTGCACTCAACATCCCCACACAAAAGCAGTAGCAGCGAGCAAAGAGGTTCAAACAAGGCTTTAGAGCACGGAAGCACGACTAGAAACAGATCATCCGATTTAAAACAATGGCGAGGTAGTTGGGACTGGTAACTAACCTGCAGAATGAACAAGAGCGTAGGTGAGCCTCCCATCGATTGCCCTCAACCTGGATGAGCTGTCCGGAGTAGCTGCGCAGCATGACGCCCACGCCTCGACTGGCACGCCCGGGAAGGTGCGCTTGAAGGCCTTCCCGGCCATCACTGACATACGATCTGGTGACGCAGGTTGTTTCACTCTGTAGCACCACGGCAAAAGTATGAGGCGGAAAGGTTAGTAGTGCGCATGCGAGGGCGGCCACTTGAAAAGTGTGTCGTGTTCGATGAAATGTTCGGGCAGCTGGGACGATATAGGATGGTTGATTAAGGCAAGGTATGATAGAACTTGGGGAAAAGTGACATTTTTGCAGTGCGCCAGCGTGTGCAAAGAGGAAGCAAACTCAATTCTTCTTTTAAATAAGATATGCTTGCGTCGTATGAATATTAGAATGGGTGAACCTTGTGGCGCGGTTTTGAACGGCTTAGAGTGCACTTAGTGCGATATGTTTGGGGAGGATTCCATATGACTTAGTGCATATTCAAGTTTCCGTCTGACTATTGTTCTGGTAGGCTAGTTGTTTTACAGCTTTGCGGGCGCGTTTGAGATGGTGCTTGAGAAAACCGACTGTTTGTTAGCATATGAAATGATGTTTATCATTTGTGTGCGCCAGGATAATTTGTTTGATATGGTAACGCATAGGTACTTGTATGCTGCACAGCCCACACGAAAATGTGACTGATTGCTTATTGATAAATAAATAGATCGCGACGAGGAGAAAATACAAACCAGTTAGCAATTCTTAGGATTAATTTATTGATATGTGGGGGTTTAACGTCCCAAAACCACTCTATGATTATGAGAGGACGCCCGAAGTGGAGGGCTCCGGAAATTTAGACCACCTGGGTTCTTTAACATTCTTAGGATTAAGATCCATTGACCAATGGTCGCACCATTCCTGTAGACAATTGCATGTCTTACTAAAGTAGTCTGTGATTCGGTGGGAGGTTAGTGACTGTTCGATAAATGACGCAGTCGTCTGCGAACAAACGAACGTTGCAAGACATGCCGAAGTAGGCCATTTATAAATATTAGGAAAACACTACAGAGGCCCAAGGACAGAACCATGCAGTACGCTGGAAGTCACTGGAGGGGTCAGATGCGCGGTTGTTAACTGTAACGAATTGGGAACGGTTTCTCTGGAACTCTTCTATCCATTGCAAAATGTCGGGGTTGATATTCGCAAGAGAATGTTTTAGTAAGAGGCGTCAGTGTGGCACCTTGTCGAACGCTTTTGCGAAGTCTAAGAGTATCACGTCTGTTTGGAAGTTACAATCTACGTAGGGTGTGAATATCATGCAAAAAATGATTTGAATAATTGATATGTGGGGCTTAATGTCCCAAAATCACCATATGATGATGAGAGACGCCTTAGTGGTGGACTGCGGAAATTTAGACCACCTGGCGTGAGGAACGTGTGCCCAAATCTCAGCACACGGGCCTACAACAGTTTCGCCTCCATCGGAAATGCAGCCACCGCAGCCGGGAATGCAGAAAAATGGCCAGTTGCATTTCGCAGGAGAAACCATTGCGGAACCCATGCTGTGAAAACTGAAAGTATTTGTTTGAGTCAAGAAACATCATGCTTTCGGTGTATATGACACGTTCCATGAGCTTACAGGGCTCACTCGTCAATGTAATGGGGCGATGGTTAAGCAAACAATTCATCTCACCTGCTTTGTAGATAGGAACTACCTTCCCTACCTTCCAGTCATTATGGCATTTCACCAGTTGAAAGGGACTGTGAGAACAGCAATCACAAGAAAACCGCTGTGACATGTTTTGTATTCTTTAACAGTTTTGCATTGATTTCATCCACGCTGGCTGATGATGAGAGTTTAATCTTGTTGAATAATGATAAAATACCATCCGCGAAAAACGTAGTGGTTTGCATAACAATTTTTATATTAGTACGCGATAAAAAACGGCACATGGTAGGCTCCTCTGTAAATACACATATAAAGGCTACATTGAAAAAGTTCGCACACTCTACATCGTCGACCATATCGCCTTCTTCATTGGCGAGTGTTACACTGTGCTTATCTTGAGAATTTATTACCTTCCAGAACTTCTTTTTGGTATTGTTTAAGAGTTTCTGAAGGTCTTTACTAAAGAACGCATCTTTGGCCATGAGAAGCGCTGTAAGGTATGCGCGTTCAGCTGCGTAATATTTCTCACGTGCAGAAATGTTATTTCTGCATATTGCGGCGCTGATACAAGCGTTTCTTTTTGTTTTCCAGTCTTTTAAGGGAATTAATAAACCATGGTTTTGTTCATGCATACAAAAGAAAATTTTTGTTATGCATCGGTTCGCTAACTAGTTTATTTTCTCTTTGAATATCACCCAATTTTCATGAATACTGCGGTTATGAAACGTATCTGAAAAGGAAGGTAGAACCTTCTGCAAATGTTCACATGTTGCATTATAGTTACATTTGTCGTATAGGTGTGTTGTTTCCTCTCGCTTCTGCCGCAGAGCGAGAGCAAAGCGAAAAGAAGCGTGCATGACCTTGCGATCACTTATTTCTCAAAGAAAGGTGATGGACGACAGATTGTCTTGTCTAACGGGTGTTGGTACTGATAAGAATTGTGTTGAATTAAAGTTGAGGCAGACTTTCAAGAAATCTCTCGCTTTAGTTTCGTTTACTAGAGAAGGTACTGAGCTGGGCCAATTAATATCTGGTAGGTTAAACTTTGCAAAAACAACCAGGTCAGCATTTGGATAGCGAGAGCCAACAATGTTTAGTGCATTGTTTAGATTACGAGAGAAGTTGGTGCTATTACGTAGGGGCCTCTAACAAACACCTACATTTAAGATCGCGGGGTGGCATCACAGCGAATGAACATTATTTCTAATTCTGATGATATCTTGATAGCAGAGCGTGACAACTGTTGACTAAGTGCAATGAGCACAACTACCCCTCTAGTCCCGGCACAATCTTTGCGAATGACGGTGAAGTTTGGCAAGTCAGTCAGCACTTCCGAGTCATAGACGTTGGTACAAAGCCACGTTTCGGTGAGCACAAGAACGTTGCTGCTGAAGGACACGACAAGGTTCGACACGTGTTCTCGTTTGGGAAGGAAGCTTCGTATGTTGGTATAAATTATTGAAAAAAAAAGCGTGAGATATCGGTTTCGTTCGAGGAGGGTGGGCTTTTTTTCTGATTATGGGGTGACTGCTATATTTCTTTCATCGTTTGCGATGCGTCATCAAACACGTATCGCTTAGAACCAATCAAAACAGTTTGAAGCGCAAAGAAACGCACAGGTGGCACAGATTTTGATTTTGCAAAGGAAAGAAGCTGTATGCAGGGGTTCCTAACTCCTGGGGAAACGTCTTCACCGACACTGAGGTCTGTGCCTTTAAGTTTGCGCCAATTTGAGAGCACTAGTTATTTCTTCTTTTAATGGTTAAGGTTAACAATTATTGGGCACTGACAATTAGCAGAATAGCGACTAACACGATGCGCTCGTTCTATATTTTGAGGTTCAAGGAGTACGTTCAGGTGGTCTGAGCATAGATGTTTATTTTTTTCTTCAAACGCGGCCGACGTTTCTGATGCTGTTGTGTCAGGAAGCACCTTAAAACACAAGGTTGTTTCGTCTTGATCAATTTTTTCGCATCGTCTACTCGCGCATTTAAAGCGTGAGCAAGCCTTGCTGTTTGCTCGGTATCCGCCCCGTAAATTGTGTATCTCGGTTTCCATTGGCAGCAATTTCTGATAATGGCTCTCCAGATCCGCTAACCTCTTGCTTGAGTTGGCGAGTGTGGTACTTGTAGCCATGCATTATCTTTTAAGGCCCTGCATGTCGGCTAATATTTTGGTTTGGCCAGCAGGTAATTCTTACAGTTCGGCAAACACTGATGTTATCAGGACCAGGATTTGTTTCAATATCCCCTGATTGCAACAAAATAGATCTAATAACGCTACGACAATCACAGGCTATATGAAGGCATCACTAAGGGCTCGGAAGCTGCATTAAGAAGTAATTGCTAGTTCTCATTAGCATGAGAACAGACTGTTTACAAACCTGCATGATGAGAGAAAGTGGGTTACTGGTGTGTGTTGTGGCACAGCCACCGAGCCCACAAGGCCCGGGCAATGGTCATGGCTCTTTTATAGCTGCTTCTGCAATAGTTGTCAATGACAGCAGGTCTCCCAGTATTTGGTCAAGTATCCATTTTCGACGTGGTGGTGTAGTTCGACAGCAGGAATGACTGTTGGCGCGTATGTGCCAGCTTGTCCCATCGGTTTCGGTGCGCAGGTCTTGCGGTTCCTTCATCGACGATGGCTGATGTCACTACCGTAGGCAGTACCACGCGTGTGACAGCAGAAAGAAAAACCTGCATGCTCAGCAGAAGTGGGTTACTGGTGTGTGTTGTGGTACAGCCATCGAGCCCACTTTTCTCACTGGGTTAATCTGGGTTTGAGCGATGTTAATGCCCTTTGGTTAAAGTATAACGACACTGCACATGCGTGCATACGGCTTTTTGTTCCTTTAAAGAAAAAGAAGATATATGCGTCGAAACCCTGGATTACACGATATATAGTTCATATTAGGAGAAAAGCTATTCGACTTCGAAATCACTAAAAATGTAGAAGAGCATCAAAACACGTTCTCTAGTCACGGATCTGTTTCAACAACTGTTAGAAAAAAATTAAGCTGGAAACACGCAATTTTTACAATGTAAAATTTACTGAAATGATGAAGGAATTGCCGTCTCCTTTTCGGCAGTTTATAAAGCCGCAGTCATCCAATATAGACTCGTCTGTTATAAATAACGTTTGTGTAACGAGTGAAACAGAAATGGCAAATGCATTTAACGAACACTTCTTATGTGTTTTTACTTGTGATGACCAAATCATCTCCACTTTTAACAAGTTTCAAGACCTACCTCCCATCGAAAACATGAAAATTCACAGAAGCTGGTACATTTCATATATTATTAAGCCTAAATATGAGAAAATATTGTGGCCCGGACAATTTGCTAAACGACTTTTTAAAGAGAGACGCTGAATGGTCTCCTAAATTTCTGACAATTATTTTTGATGAATCATTTTCCAGAGGTGTATTGCCCGAACCGTAAAGTACTCAAAAATGAAGCCTTTATTTAAACATGGGGATAAACAATTCGTCTGTAATTATCGCCCAATAGCTTTGACTTGCGCATGCTAGAAGATATTGGAACACTAAATACATAAACACATTTCCTGCTTTCTCGAGCCACACTCAGTACTTTCCCCAGCTCAGCATTGTTTTAGGCGTTGCTTCTCCACAGCAACACAATATGTGAAAATTGTTTATGACTTCGCCCTAGCTATAAGCTATAAATAACCAGTAACCAATAGATGCAGTTAATTTCGGCCTCCTCGACTAGCTTCAACACTAGCTAAGGAGGGAAGATGTTTGAGGTACGGAATGGGTCGCCTCGATGACTCGAGTGCACGGTTGCAGCGCGAATGAAGGTGAAGAGACGCTTTATTGCAGCCACAGGATACTGCTCTCGTTCAGTGACGCGAAGTGCTCTTGCGCAGCCGAACTCCAAGCTCTAATGTTGACCGGCAGGCTCGTACCGATTGTCAATGCTGCGTCTCGCAGTGCACCAGCAGGTCCCGAAGCAGCATGCGTCTTGTCAGCTTCCCGGACATAAGCACCTTCCTCGCAGCGGGCTCTTCTCTCCACGTCGGCTGCGCCAGTTAGTTTCCTCCTCCTCGACTAGCTTCAACACCAGCTAAGGAGGCAAGATGTTTGAGGTTCAAAATGGGTCCCCTTCGATGACTCGAGTGCACGGTGGCAGCGCGAAGGAAGAGCCGTAGTCCGCTGAAGAGACGCTTTATTGCAGCCTCAGGCTACTGCCAGAGTCCAAGCCCGAACCTCCACTCTCATTTCAAGTTCAAACATTCTCTTGTCAACCTTTGGTCTAACAAAGAGTCTTCACAAAAACCAATCACATGTTGGGACTCGCATCATCACAACCAATCACAGAAACACTTTCATAAAAGGCACTACATTTGTAAAAACCACGTCACCAAATAAAACACGCAAAGGGATAGGCTTTTCGCGTGTGACACTCTCTCCCATGCAAGGCCGTGCTGCCCAACATTACTGGTGCTGCCTCCACAGGCACTGCGCCATGCTCCTGACCGGGTTGCAGAAATTAGGTGTCTTCTCTCATCTTCTAACCACTACCACCATCGGCCGTCTTCCGTCGGCGGCCGTTCTCACGCTCGAGCCCCGTCAGCTCTCTCATGAAATGTTGCATCGTAGAAGCATCCTTAAGAGCGGTGAGTACACGGTTGCGCTCTGTGCGCTTACCAGGTGTGCATGCGTCAGCGAGGCACCCCAACATCCTAACAGCACTCGTTAATGACGTACTGCGGGGTAGGTTATACTCATCTCCCTGCCGCCACTATGTCTCGGTCAGCCAAGTGATCGCGTCCCCTCGTCATTCTGAATAGCACGCGTGCATGCCCACAATTACTTAAACTCAGACGGTAGGCACCTGACCTGCTTCTTTCCAGACGCTCTTCCGAGTAAGCTTTCCCCTTCTAGTCCCGAACGGGGGTGACCTTGACTGCTCTGCTCGTGAACCGTGCGAACGAAGAAGTCTCCTTTCTTTCCCGTGCTCGAACCTTCCGCGTTCGCCTTCACGGAACCGGTCAGCTTCGTTAGTTGACGGGACGGGAGCTGGCTACGTGCTCTGCATAAGCCGCATTATTTGCGCTACATGCAACACGCCGGTAATTGGTGCCTGATACTAATTCATGCTGTCTTTTTGGACTTCTCCAAGGCCTTCGACAAAATTTCTCATTCCAAACTGCGTATGAAACTTTGGGAAGGATTAAAAAACCCACAACTTTGCCATTGCATACAAGCATGCCTGACTTCTGGAAAACAATATGTTGTCTTTATAGACACTGCTTAAAAAAAACAAGCAGCCAGTCGATTCGGGTGTTCCCAAGGGATCAGTTTTGGGGCCATTACTGTTTCTTCTTTTTATAAAACACACTGTGGATGACCTTGGTGTAAAAATAAGACTATATGCTGACGATTGATTTTTCTATAGTGAGATAAACGCAACTTCTGATCAAAATGCATCGAATTTCAAATAAGATAAAGTGAGGCGTTGGTTCCGGATATGGCAGAAGACTGTGGATTACGACAAATTTGCTGTAATGACCGGAAGAAACAGAAAAAGTTCTCTCATATATATATATATATATATATATATATATATATATATATATATATATATATATACACTGCCACAAAACTTCCATTAGTGGGTCGTATCAGTAGAGGAAGAAGTGCGCCTATGTCTTCGCTCTCGCAAACAGCCCTACCGACACACTTGATAAGAGCCCTGTGCGCCCACACCTCAATAGACTTTCTCTACACTCTAACTTTAAAAAATAAGTGAGCGAGAATGAAACAACGGGCTCCATTTCTTCTTCAGCGCAGTGACTTTCTCCCTTTTGGGCCCTTTAGCCTTTGCGCCCTCGCCGGGCAAGGACCAGAAGAGTGAAGTTTCTGCTACAGTGCTACAGATTCTCCTCAACCACGTCGTCTTGCACGCGCGCATGCACACGCTGAGCCTGGCCAGCCGCGGCCAGTCACGTCTGACTACTTTACTATAGAGTTAATATACAGACTCTAGAGGAAAAGCTCCCCATAGGTCCCATGCATTAAATCCTATAACCACCTGGGTTCCACAATGATGGAACGATTGCCAGCTTTTGTGTGGCGTCCACTCGGCACTCGCCACTGAATGCTGCGATAACTCCTGGTATTTAGTGCTTTCATTGCTTTCTTTTGCGTCGCAGTAGATACCGGCACATAAAGACGAGTTGTTGGCTCCAACAACAGAAAACCCGGACGACGAGGCAACGATGCGCCCAAGGAAGCCGGCGCAATCGGCCGCACTTGGCACGGTCGCTCTCAAAGGAATGGTGGCGCCATCTGGTAAACAAACATGCAAAAATGCAAGCGCTTCTTTTCAAGCACAATAAACTACGTAAATGGCTGTTGTATTTTTCATAAATGTAGTTGATATAAACATTTCGTACAATTTACGCTTGTTAAATACGCATGAATACGCTTGTTCCTAATCTATACTGCGAAAGTTTTAGTATTTCAAACTGCTATAATTAGTCCTTTTTCAGAGTACTGTAAACGCAACAATGACAACGTTGCAAGAAGTCAGCGCTTTGGTGGTTATAGCTTTTCCGGCCTCAGCTTTTCCTCTAGAGTCTGTTTACTAACTCTACGACTTTTACCTACGATTGATACAGCCAATGCAGGAATGACGTTTAATCTTTTGGTTTATTGATATACAACAAAGTCATTTTCTTTTTTCGTCACTCGTGCGATGCTCCCCCCACATCCGTGTGGCCCTCGTGTTGTTTTATACTAGCGATTTTTCTCGAATACAAGGAGCTCCACTTCTCTAAACAGTCTTGCTTTATCTTTAGACCTTACACAAATATTGGATGGTTTCGGTGCCGACATACACGTTAAGCATACGCGTTTTTAGTTTCGCAAGGCACTAATAGCACTCATCAATTTAACGACGCGCATGAAGAAGTATCACAGTTAACTTTTCAACATTCTTGCAAGCTTGATACCACTGCCACGGCCACTTGATAAAAAAAAACGCACGGTACGGCCCGCCGCGTCGAGCGGCTTTCTATAGGCTTTTGCATCGGGCGCGGAGGTCCGGTCTGGCAACCATCGCCAGACCGGACCTCCTCCCCAGCATGCGGGAGACGGCTTGCAGTGTGTGTTGACGCTGGAATGTGTGGCGTCATGGAGCAATTTGCCATGTATTAAGCCACCCGGCAGATTTTGTTTTTCTTCATTGCTATTGTGGCCAAGAAGCGGTCACCAGAGAACCACTGTGCTGTTTTTGGGTGCAGTAACCACTACAGAAAAAGGAAGCTGCTGCCGAAAAAAAAACACGCCATGTGCATCACCAGACACGGAGTTTTTGCGGCTGTGGACTCTTCAAGTGGCTTCGTTTTTCTGTGGACGAGGATCAGCGGCTTCTATGGCTTACAAAGTGAAATAGGGAAAATGTGTACCTTCCACGGGTACTCGTGTATGTTCAGAGCACTTCTTCTCAGGCGAACAAACCACAACTTCGACAACAATGCTCAACCTCGGCTATGAATGGAAAGTACGGAGACTACAGCTATTCTGAAGATGCGAATATTTACCCGATAAGCAGCCCCACTTATCATTTCTCTCAATCGCAGGTCAAAGTACCACGGCACTGAGAATGACTTCAAATATCACAATTGAAAAAAAGAATATAAAAGGGGGACGCGCAAACACGTTAGCGTTGTTTGATGTGAGAGCTGTATTCAAGTGCACACCTGTAGAAACAAATGAGTGAGTAAGATCACTCCTTCATAGTTGAGAAACAACTTAGACAATAGTAAGCACGCAGTTAACAAAAAGCGTCAGGGCCGCGAAATGAAGACGAACCTCTACACTCGAACCCACGGCTTCATGCATCGGCGGTAGCCGATGTGACGACGTGGCGCAAAGAAATTTTGTTAGAAAAGCGGATGACTACAGCTCAAAAAGATATTTGCTACGCTCTCGTATCGTTTTTGCTCAATTTTAAAACGTAAGACCTGAAAATACTGCGCATTCTTCGAGCAGAAAGCCAGTGTTGTGACTATATTGCATCAACAGAGGCAGACTCGTTCGTGGCACTATATAATAAAACAATTGACCCTCAACAACTTGAACCTTCTCAGAACGTCTCATAGACTCGTTTTCTAAAGAACCTGCATCACTAGAGTCGAAAATTCACCGCGTAAAAGCTGGAAAGGAACGATAAACCCGCCGCCATACGCTTACCTTCTATGCAAACAGCGAGCTTCTCGCATGCCAGATGGGTTGCCAGACCAGAAAAGTGCCGCCTGCTAGCAAGATGGTGGCGCCCGCACAAAAAAAAAAACCTTCTATGGGAGAGCGCGTGTCAGCCGTAGTTGCAGTTGCAGCCGCTGCAGCGCGACGGGGCGGGGACGGGA
Organism: Rhipicephalus annulatus; assembly: GCA_013436015.1. Lineage (NCBI taxonomy): Eukaryota > Metazoa > Arthropoda > Arachnida > Ixodida > Ixodidae > Rhipicephalus > Rhipicephalus annulatus. Next base: position 16,107 of record WOVY01009596.1, read on the forward strand.
GGGACGGAGAAATTGGTGGCGGCAGCTGCCTCGGGGCAGCAGGCGGTTGTCACAACAGTGACCCTCTCAGTTGTTCTAATCAGTGTTTTTAAAGACGATAGTCTTTCTTGGGGACTTTCGACGCAAACATTTTGGTCTGTCTGTCTGTCTATACAGTTGCGGGTTGGTCCACCCTTAACGGTTCGCTAAGGGCCCTTACACGCGCTAGCCGCACACCTGCTCCACACACCCGCACCGCAAAAATGAATGAGAGTTGCCGTCTCTGTGACGTCAGGCAGGGCGACTCTCAACTTTTGCAAATCGCAAGCCGGCTCGCCTGGCTCGCCTTTCGTTGGCTACTGCGAAAAGCGGCCTGGACTGCCGCCCCGTCGGCTCGCTTGGCAAACATGGCGCTTGCTGAAGCGGGCGCTGCAGCGACATGGAAAAAGAAAATGAACAGCTGATTTTATTGTTGTGACAATCGTAAGCGCTGTGAGACTCACGGGAAGATATCGGTAGCCAGCCTGCTGTTCACTTCCCCGTCAGCACGTGCGATCGACAGCGGAAACAAAGAAACGAGCACAGTGTAGAAAGTGTGTTTGCGGATGCGAGTGTCGTCGTTTCGTGTGTTTCCTTGGTTGTACCTTCCATCGTTCAAGTGTAATCGCAAAGAACATCGAAGATTTCCGTTATGTAATCATCCACCTTTCCAAATCAGGATATGCGTTTAGTGCGCGTCGAAGTGAAAAGTTTGTAATCATCGCAACAAGTGTTAGCGTAGGGTGTGTTCTGTGTCTGCCGTTCGTCGCAGCAAATAGCATGCACAAGTTTTAGAACGCTTGCGAACGCTAGCTTTTGCTACGATAAGGAAGGGCAAATTCTACTGCCCGACATTCTTGTCATTCGTAATGCGCAACGCCGTACGAGTGCTGTTGTGTGTAGCGCTGTGGTGAAGTTCAGTGGGCCTTGTCACTTTTGAGCGATTCCGGTATGTGTTGTGAAGTGTATTCATGAAATGCAAACCGTGGAATATTTAGGAGTGTACAGCTCAGTTTCCGATTCGTGTAGTTGAGTGCACGCGCCCTGAAGAGGAGCTTGCATACAAGACATTTCTGTGCATGCAGCCCCCCCCCCCAGTATTTAAGGTACGCATTATGATCGATTGTCTATGAATGCGTGAAATGAGTTATTGTAGACCAAGTCTAAAGCAAGTGTAAGTGTCGCAATAAATTGTCAGATGTTCGACAGTAGCTGCTAATACAGTATCGATAATTTTGACAGTATTGCAGGCAGCCATGCTACATTACTTGAACACCATGACAATTGATATAATATGCGATGGTTATCTGCTTGCATCGAGCATTTGAAAAATTGTTAAACAACATTTTCAATATTCTGCCGAAATTCCCATGTCTGTCTTGTTAAACATGCATGTGTCAACATGAAGTGTGTAGCAAAATATTTCAAGCACATGTCAGGTCAAGAAAACTTCAAATACAAAAATGCTTATTATCGTTAGCTCAGTGTTGGATGTCTGTTCCTTCCCAATAGTGCACAGAAACTGAAAAACGTACGCCTTGTCTACAAAGAAGGATGCTGTCTCTCAATCGGCTAAAATAATTTATCAATGAATTACGTGAATACGATGATAATTCATCATTCTTGTCGGTATTAGATATTTCTCAATTACTACAAAGTAGCTGAAGGAACTTGTTGGACAATCCTGTACGCTGATCACCTGTCGTTGGCAGTTGTTGATGCTTTTTTGGGTAAATGAAATCAGCATAATCTTCCAAGCAGGCTATAATGTATAATTCCAGCTACGTGTGCATGTTTTTTCGGGGGAGGTGTGAAGCGATTTCTGGAAAAAGCTGGAGCTATTCCACTCTGTGAAGGTGGGTGACCAGCCAAGCTGTGTCGCACAAGGATTTTGTTTGCTTGCTTTTTATATTTATGCATCTGTTACGAATTTTAAATGTTTAGCATAAGCTTTTTTAAAGCAGTTCCACCTCAGTTTATGTGGCCTAGAATGGCCGGTTATGTGTTTATCTATGCATTTTTTTCTTTGCTCTCCAATTTTTTCATTCACTTTTTTTATGTTTAATTTTTTATGCACCAGTAGTGAATGGTAAAGTTGCCCCATTTCTGTGGTGCATACCCACTAGGAGCGTTCTGTACATTAGGTATGTGTTTGCAGAGTCGCAGTACAGCCATACTTATTACTCTCATGGTTGCACTGACGTGAGTCAATTCACCTATTGTGTCAGCTGCCAATTAAACTCAGTCTGGACGCATACAGTTTTTTAATTCAAAATTTGAATCCAGAGACGATTGACGACCATAAATCTCCATTTAATATGTAAGCTCGTGGAGTTGTGTGGACCTATACAGAAGAACCTCACTGATACACTCCCGCCTAACACAATTTCCAGGCTGATTGATATGTTGGTTTAACATCCCAAAACCACGATATGATTATGAAAGACGTCGTAGTGGAGGGATCTGGAAATTTTGAGCACCTGTGGTTCTTTAACGTGCACGCAAATCTGAGCAAACAGGCCTGCAGCATTTTCATCTCACCGGAAATGCAGCTGCCGCAGCCCGGATTCAATCCCCCGATCTGCGGATCAGCAGCCGAGTACCTTAGCTACTAGACCACTGCGACAGGGCAATGATTTCCCGGCTGGTATGCTCGCAATCGTGAAAATAAATTCAACCAATTTAGATCATAAGTATTCTCAGATCCTGCAGTTATTGTGCGCATGTTTTTTTCAGAAACGTATTAATGTTTTATTGTATATTGGTAGCATGCATCATGATTGTAAGACATGACTAAACGATGTGAGACATGATTCCTACATCGTGGCTTAGGTAACGTCGAGGCTAACCTACTCAGGTAGAGATTAACCTGCTTTGGCGAGACGACGTCACTGGAATGTTGTTATGTCTCTGTGTGTATGAATAACAAAGGAACCAGCACGTAATATAATGATAGCACTGATGCAACAGCAGAGTTCGCATCCCACTGTAGTCGGTACTGCAACATGGCTATTTTAGAACCAGCAGCTGCAAGTCATTCATAGCCTTGCTATCAAGAACATTGAGAATACTCGAGTGCAGTGTGATAGCATTAGCAGCACCCATTTCACTGTATACGTATTTGCTTGCCATTCTTCATTTCTTTATAAACACGTGAACCATGCCGTGAAGGATAGAAAATTTGTGGCGCATTGTAGAATAGTGGCCGTTGTAAACTTGCCCAGGGTGCCAATTGCGAATGCGACCACAAAGTACCTACAATGCTATGTGTCTGTTAAGCAAATCATGCTCCTTTGTAGCTGTGAATTTTTTTAATGCTGTGACAGTTGATCACGATGAATTATAGCTGGGCACTTTGTAATGGTTTGTCTTGCTATGACTTAAATTAGCGGCTGATAAAACACTGGGCTTTTGGTAAAAGGAACCTGGAACGGTTTTGGTGATTTTATACAAACACATTGGGCTGGTAGATTAAGCCTCAAGGGTTATTTAGAGACCGATTTGAAAACTCTGCGTAAACTGTGTATTTATTACTACACTTGAAAGGTGCCAATCGCTGGAAATCGGTGCAGATTGTTGCAACTCGGTCGAATGCCTTTTAAACTGCCCATTCATAAAGCAACATGCTTATCCCAGAGCATGTCAGCAGCCACGTCAACATGGCTGCTTATCTGACTGGCTGTCATGGGCTATAGAATGTGCAAAAGTAAGATGAACTGGTAGGGTGGCAGCACCTATCAGAGCAGATATCAACCACTTACTTCGTGGTCTTTGTTTCTGTTGCCAGACGGCTTGCGTGCTACCATGCGCACTGCGTGATGGCCTCCGAGACGGCACGCAACCTGTCGGTGTGCCATCTCGGAGGTCTAGACTGGTAAAAGCTCAAAAGGCGAGCGCACTCATGAGAGCTCTGTGATCGCCAGCGTGCCTCGTGAGTTGCGGCAGTCAGGCATAGGTGAGAAGAAGGGCATTATATAAATGTCTGTAGTGGCCTTGGTACAATGCGTGTCACTCAATTTATGGTACTAATGGTTTCATGATGCTCTAACCTAAACGCTTACAAAACTTCAAAAAACCGTTTCAGCGTCTCTTCAATGAAAGCTCGCCGAGTTGAATAAGCGTTGCTGTACAAGAATAGGTAGGGCTACACAGAGGCAGGAATGCATAATGGATATTCAGGTGGGGGAGCGGCCTATGTGCAGAATCGGAGGTGCAAACACTTGATACTTCATGAGCTCGAAAAGGAGGAAGAGGTGTAAATGAACAAAGAAGAGGGATCTGTAACTTTTGTAAGCGCTAAATGCACGTACGTGACACTTGTGAAGGACACAGGACAAGCGGTTGGCTCATCTTACATCCGTGCATTTAGTGCTTACAAATCAATACCAACTACCCAGAACACAGCGCCTTCTCAGAGAAGGATGAAGTGGAGAATTCCAAAGAAGCATGTGGCTTGTGTAGGATGCTGCAAACAATGTTTTGTGTCATCTGTGCATAGGCATACCAGCCGTGTAGGGCACAGGGGGCGCGGGCCCCCCACTTTTGACAGGGGTGACTGTTGGCTGCACGCCGGGGAAATCAACAATTGAAGCGAAGTTTTCCTTCACCACAGTATTCACTGAATTATGTTAATACGAGGGAATGTTACAATATAGTGAAATTTCTCCAACATTGTAGTTGTGACGACTTTCCTTGTAGGCTCTTGCGGTGCGAGCCACCTATGCGGCGCTTTGGTGCCTTGTGCTGTAGCATTGCAGAGCAGGCCAGCGCTTAACAGGGCCCCAATAACATTGTGTAACTTGTCCTCGCTTTTGCTCCGCTGCGACTGGCTGAGGTAATTACGGATGTGAACGAGCAAACTTTTTATGAACTGGTCAAACGATCTGCTGCTTCAGGAAGATTCTTTTCTTTGATCAGAAATAGATATCAATGCTGCTTTGTCGAAGCTGCTGTGAGCTGATTTATGTTACAAATGTTTTTTAATGTTCTAGTGTTATCTGGAAGTGTCAAAAACGTTCTCCGCTTTAGTCTCCGATAAACCTGATCAGCCTTGCTTATGGTAACTTGGAGCAATGGTGGCAACTTGCAAAGTGGTGACGAACAAAGCAGTGGACTCGAGCACAATGGGTATCTCAGCTTTTAAGCTTGTCCTTTAACTGGAGCCACCTGACCAAGGAGAAGGTGAAAGAGTATGGTTTTTAGCCCTATGAAGGCCTAATTGAGAGTCAGGCTAGTAGGTTTTCATTCAACTCGAATGGTCTTTTGCAGCTCAAAATATTACTTGGACAGCAAAGGAGCACACACGTGCAGCACTGTTTACTTCTCTCTCTTCCTCTCTCTCAGCAAGGACTAGCTCACAAAGATGTGTGCGTGCACAAACTACTAAATTCCTTGATGCTGCAAGTGAAAATGTTTTATTACGCTCATGTTGTTTCCTCTTGGAAGCTGCTATATGTAACCATTGATATTGTGACCGGCGGCTTCCTTACTTGGATATTATTCAAAAGAATATGCCCTCCGACTACCGCAAATTGTTTTAGGTATTGTTCAGTGCGTGAATGGCCTGTTTAATGTGCTGCGCTGTAATTAACACCCCAAAATTTCACAGATTCCTGATGTAAGAGGCAAGCAATTTTATGGCACACAGAAAATTTTAAATGCCAAAGAAGCAATGGCCAACATTATGCTGCCGTATTGAAAATAGTTTACTCTCTTACTTTTTTCGTGGTCGTTTATAATGGTCCCTACACAATGTGTGTGTGTGTGTGTGTGTGTGTGTGTGTGTGTGCGTGTGCGTGTGCGTGTGCGTGAGCGTGTGCGTGTGCGTGTGCGTGTGCGCGTGCGCGTGTGCGTGTGCGTGTGCGTGTGCGTGTGCGTGTGCGTGTGCGTGTGTGTGTGTGTGTGTGTGTGTGCCCCCCCGCTCGCGAATGAGTCGGTACGCCCCTGCATTTGTGGATCTTTTTTGTTACATTCAACTCTTTCTAAAGTCAATCCTTCAACCAACTGTGAAATGCTGGAGCCTCTTTGGAGGCTGTATGGTTCTTCGAGGTCCGGCAGAAATTCCAGTCTGCTTTGGTTGATCTGTCTCTGGCTCACTGATTTCAAAGTGTTTGTCTGAGGAAGGGCTTGCCCTGTTGAGTACTCGTTTCCTTCTCAGGATGCTGTCTTCCAACTGAACTTCATCTGACCTGTCATAAATTCTCCTAATTATTGTCTTTGACCCATGCTACTGTTTTCTTTGGTTGAACGGTGACATCCACTGAGCCTTTCTAATGCTTAGTGAATCCTTCGCTTGTCTGTAATGGTAACTCGTGCTTTTCAGCCTCTTCTTCTACATTCTTATTTCACTCACATCAACTGTTTCTGATTGCAGTAACTGTGAAGCTAGAGGCACGCTCTTTTTAGTGTGGCAACTCATTGACACTTGTGCTGGAGTACCACTCTTTTCTTGAAGTGATGTGTTTTGTTAATAAACAAATATCGTTTGTGGGTCTGATTTGTTAACGCTAGTCGAACCCAAGCTTCAGCAACAATAATACACATACATTGAGGTTGAGGCAGAGGCTTGCAATTGTCGAGCTTGGGGCACTTGGTCTGGGCACTGGGCCTTGCGCACCATAGGGCAAGGTTGTGACTTGGCTGTACCGCAATGAGCTCACACTGGGTCGACACCTGGCCTAGCCCAACTGCAGGAATCGACCTTTTTTTCAACTAAACAGGATTTTCTGTATTCGTCGGGTTTGCCTATCAACATACTTGTACAGTTGCACGAGATATGAAAGTTGCCGTGTGACTGTTGACTTGCCTAACATCCCAGGGGCCTAGTGGCATGAACAGTGCCAATCAAGGTTGTGCATTCTTCTCTCCCTCGTTGCCTGCTGCATGCTACAACAATCACCCATGAAGCGAAATGTACACATTTAATTTATTTCAGTTTTGAGCCCCTCCTTCGTCGCAATCCAAACGTATTCTTTTTTTATTGAAATATAAAATAAACGGAGGAGTGTTTGTCACCGTCACTTAGTGACGGCTACCCTTTTCCACTTGATTGGTACAAATAAAAATATAAAAAACAACAGCACATATACATATATACAGTCCTACATTGGGGAGACCAAAAGTTCTCCTATGGGCAGAACAAACACGTAGACGCCACGCTCACTTTTATTTTTTTTCCCGCTCAGTAGTGGTCACAAATCTTCGTTTCTTCGAAGAACTGGTGCAGCTCCTTCATTGCTTTGCCATTCGTTTTGGATGGCCATGGACCTAGTATTTTATTCAGTGCAAATGGCTGCTCGGGACCTATTTTATGCAGTTCCTGGTGTGTGTCGTGTTTCAGACAGTCGAGCAAGAGGTGACAGATATCCTTTCCGTCGTGGCCGCAAGAACATGCTGACGATGTTGCACGCTGAATACGAAGCAGGAAGTGTTTTGTGTAAGCAGTTCCGAGTCGTAGGCGATAAATAAGTGTGTCGATACGACTTGGGAGGTCACGGTCTAATTGGTATTCACAATTAGGATCAACAGAATATAGGATCAATTTCTTTGTTTTGTCTGTGAACCAGGTAGACAGGCATAATTCACGTTTTGTTGTTCTTAAAATTCTATTTACATCATGCTGAGATACCGGAATGAGGCACGTTTGCGCACAATTATGAGCAATTTTCGCCAACTCATCCGCCATTTCATTTCCCTTAATTCCGCAGTGACTGGGAACCCACTGAAATGCCACTCGATGATTCGGCTTCGTAGCTTCTGAGAGCTCTTTTAGAGTAGCGTATACTATACGCACAATAGTGTGTCTTGAAGTGGCATTTTCCACACATGCAAGTGCTGCCAGAAAGTCTGTAATTACTACCCATTTTCTTGGTGTCGTTGACAGTTTAATAAAGCTTATGGCTAGCAAAATTGCTACGAGCTTCAAAGTTGTTGAAGAGGAGAGGTGGCCCAATTGGCATGCATGTTCTTCGTGCAATTCCGGAATTATGAATGCTGATGTCGTGGTCTATTTGGTGACGGAGCCGTCAGTGTACACGTGAGTGTATCCTTGGTACATGTCAAAGAGATGATGTGATGCCAACTGTTGTGCTGCAACGATTGGCACTTCATGTTTGCTGCGTAGTCCTTCTATTGACGTTTCAATAGCTAGTAGCTCAAGCAGCCATGGTGAGTAGTTTTGGGCCAGTGGCCTATGTTTCGACACAGGAAGCCGGGAATTGTACTGTTGGTTGACATGGTGTATTTGCGAGATGGTGTCTTTGGTTCAAGATGTTAGATATGAGCGGATGGAAAGGGTGTTGCGTGACTCTTCGTGGGCTTCTATCTCCGCAGTCGATTACAGATTTACCTGGGAAATATGTTACAGCTGGTGCTAGGTACTGCTTCATTTAAACAGCTTCTCGAGGTCGCTGCTTAAGTAACAACAAAAAAGAGTGTGTTAAGCTTGCGTGATACCACCTTCTTCTCGAAAGTGTATTCTGGGACATGGAAATACTGTAGTTCTTGGTTGTGGCTCGGGTAATAACCTTCAAATAGGGATTGACTGTACACTTTAAACATTCCTGGCTAACAGCCTTGACTGATCAGAGTGCACAGTGCTGTCTGTAGCCTCTTATTACACTAAGGAAGGCTGCCAGTTGGCCTGCTCATTAACAACTACAAATGATCCTTCGTCGCGACAGCAAAGTTCCCTACACACACTGGACAGACTTTTAGTCTGGCTGATGCACCACTGGTCTGCTTTTTAAACTCCTCCCCAAATACTGCATTCTTTACCACATCGAGACACGTCTCCAGTCAACCAGGTCTTGGATACCGTCAGTTGACGGAAGATGTCGTAAATGTGTGTGTGTCCTGCATGTGCAAAGCCTCTGCATGTCCAAAGCCTCTGCATACACTGCATGTCCAAAGCCTCTAACTTCATGACAACCTAACGGTCCTCTTGTCCTCTTGCATTGTCAGGATGCATCCTCTTTCTCCAGGGGCATTTGCATTTACATACAAATGCCTAAGAAGGGATACCCCATGGGCACATACCAACCTCATTGTCTTACTGGTGAAGACGTGCTCACGTCAATATATTGTGCCAGTCTTAACAAATGCTCAGTTTAGACAGGCACGTTTCAGAAATGAAAGTCAACCGAATTTCATTAAAATTGTTTCAGGCGTTCACTGAGTGAAATTCTTTAGGAGCGATAATTAGGAGTGTTAATAAATTGACCGCAGAATTTGATTGGAAAGCAATAAAACAAGAAAGTCTATTTTTTGCTGGCAACAGCAGCGTACACCCCATGTGACATGGCGGCAGGTTTAAGTCAGTTGCACTGAAGTTAAGAAAAAGAAAAAGTACAGTGCAACATCGATGCCTGTGCTTGTACAAAACAAAGTTAACACCCAGTTTGTTTCAAACAAGTGAACGCATCCATGATGCACTGTTCCTTGAGTGCACACTGAGTTGAAGATGCCCTGCAAGAATATTTTACAAGCTGAGTTTCACGTGGCAACATCTTCCTTGCATAATCCTGAGATTCATGAAAAAAAAATTAGTTGGCACAAGCAAACAAGTGCTGGCAGGCATAATTAAAAATAAAAGCAGATGACAATTACTGGCATACCTTGTAATATTCCATTCGCATAGCATGGTGACTTTCTCCTTCCAGTGAAAATGCAGCCTACATAACGTGGTACCAAAACATACATTGCCAGCAGCACAGTTTTTTGAAGGAGTCATTATGAGTTACAGTAAGTACATGGGCCGTAACACAAGAATCTGAGCACTACAGTGACTTCAGCAGATATTATGACTAGCATGCGAGCACCCATAAGAAAGTAAATAGTTTTGTCCTCATGTAGAAATGCAATGTAAGATTTCACTTTGCGTAGGTTGTTGGTCAACACTACTTGTGTTGGTTGCACAAAAAAGCAAACCGTTTCGCATGAACTTACATCTTTTTTTGCTCCTTAGAGAGCATGAAAGACGCTTCTATTCTTATCATCATAAGAATATTCACACCGCAAGCATGCTAAAGAGATCTTTATTTTGGGCCAATGAATACTCGCACTTGAATACGTCAAGTGCGTTGCCAGAAATTATTTAGATTGCACTGCTTTGATTTTGTCATTTTTACTGAAAAACATGAAAGAAAAAATGCATGCATCGTTGGAGACGCATGGTCCCTTTAGAGGGTACGGCATAATGCATGATTCTGAAGGAACACAAGCTTGTTAATGTTTGTGAAATAATAAATTGCTTTCTGTAACATGAGACAACAAAGCAATGCAAATAAGTTCTGTGGAAACCTGCCAGGGGGCAGATTGGGTCAGAAAGAGAAACTAGACAACCACCTATTTGAGGCACGAGGCTACAAGGAAATCTGTACGGATTTTTCACAAAAAAAAACGCTAGTTGCCAAAAAATTTATCCTGGTCCGGGAATCGGACCAGAGACCAATGCCTTTCCGGGGTGGTCGCTCTACCAATGCGACAACAAAATGACAGGTAGCAGAAAACAAAGACATGCAAGGGTGGAGCAAGGACTTCTTTACTATGGGGGAGTCACCCATGATGCATGAGTTCCTTCAAGGGGCAGGGACGCTGAGAACTTCTGTGCTGCGTTTAACTAAGTTCGCTTTTGTGGTGGCAGGGGGGGGGGGGGGGGCAGGTAGAAATTTTCAGTTCAGGGGGCTCGAGCCCCTCACAGCCTCCCCCCCCCCCACTGCTGGCACTGCCCCTAGAGGTGTACTTACTGAATGGCAGGCAACTGTTTGCCATTAGTAATCCCTTGAGCAATTTTCTGGAAGCCAGTTTTTCATGCAAAAATGTCACTGCTCGAGAATTGTTAAAGTTGAACTCACCATGTAAGGGGCAACATATGCTGTTTGCACTTGCATTGAACCACTTTAATTGTTCCAAAACAGTAACTCGTATAGTAATTGGCAATGTGGTTGCAGACACACTTCTGAAAACATAATTTCAGTTATGTGACCAGTTGTAGTACCGCTGGTTCGGTTTGATGTCCTACATTTGAAAGTTTTGCTCTAAATTGGCAACATATATTTTTTGGCTTGGGTACAGGCGAGTTTTGAGAAAACTGATTTGGATTGATTCTTACTAAAAGTTACTCTTTGGGTACAGTTTTTTTTATTGGGATTGGATGCGACACCATGGAGTTATCACAAAAAATGAACGAGCAAATATGTTGCAAAGAAGGCATCTTACAACATGCATGCCGACTAGTATAAGCATGACGTGCACAGTGCCATCTTCGACGACCCACTTAAGGTTGCTTTCAGTGCAATAAGCTACAATTCCCATGATTTGTCAGGCTTAGTGCTTAAAAGCTCGTGTTTAGACTTAGCTCAGATTTTATTTTCAGGAAACCAGGAGTGGGGATGGGGCAATATAATCACTATGTACATACAAATGTGAGTGTACATGATCTCGCACATTCAAACTGAATCATTTTTAGGTGTTTCAAACGTATCCTTTAGCTTGTTTGTGGTCTGTATTATAAGCAATATGGGAAGGAATGAAGCATTACTTGTGATGTGTGGATTTGCATTGAGTATGTGACTGCACGATCAATTGACCTTTAGCACAAGGGCTTGGCTTCTGTGGCTTTATAACAACGCAAAGTCTTGAATTGTTGTTATAGTGCTGATGGAACTGCTTTCATTATACTTGTTTATATTAATAGCTTACTGTAAATTTTGCTCACAGTATCACATTTGCATGCAACGTATTGTGTCCTGTTTTAAAGAGGTGCCTAGAAATGTGAGTCTGTACTACAACCCAAGAACAACGTGACATGTTTTCCTGTGTACCCTATGCTATATCCTGTGCGAGCTGCTAATAAACTAGCTTGTGTAAAGCAACCGTTATCATCTTTCATTAGAGGATAAAAAAGTTATTCAGACAAAAGGAATGAATTGATTGCTCATACCTTGCAGCAGTTTACAATTAGTACAATAACACATGTGGATCAATGTTCTATCCTCTTTCATTTATTGCAAGCTTTCATCTCATTGTTCATTTAAGCTGCTTGCTAGAATAAAAGCACGTGTGTTAGAAGGCAAACATTTTTTCTATGACACCACTGAACCCATTTCAAATTTTGATCAGTGTGCTATATGCTTTAGTTTAGAATAAAAGACAGATACTGAGAAGCTGTGCATGTCATATCATTTGATATTTTTAGCAAGTGATGACCTCTTGACACTTTATCACTGTGCTATTCATTCTTAAAATAAAATGTAGCGGCAGATGGTCAGGTACCAGGACCTCGTTTTGTAGGTTTTGGTGCCCCCTCTGCACTTGCAATGCTTTACACTCAATAAATGCATGAATGAAATGTGGCACTATGCATCACCCCCTTGAGAAGCAGAAATACCACAGGTGGATTTTTATCTACTGCTATTTGTTCTCACAGTGGTGATATTAACAAGCAATAATTAAAATCAATACTGGATTTGTATAAGAATGCTGTGATAGTCTGGTTCAAGACAAGGTAAGAGAGCAAAATGTAAATTTACTGTAAATCAAAACAGAATTTTTTCAGTAACGTAGTTTTTCAGAAGCAAAATTTTCTAGTGACACTACAGCTACAGATAGAGTATTTCACATATTACAAAAGTAATAACACTGCGAGTTATCATCTTCTTGGGGTGTTCATGAGTATGTTAAGCTATTCCTGTTCTGCTCTATGGCAACAGACTGTCACAGACAGACAAATTGTCTCATCAGACTGACTCAAGAATGGTTTGCAATTTGCTAATGATGCTTCAGTATTACAAGAGCAATATGAAAGCGACTCATGTTATCAGCAGAAAACAACTAGTGATCTACCCACTACATTTAAATTAATACCACAGGTGACAGAACGAAACGGCCCGAAGGGCTAGTACAGCATGACTGGTATTTGATTTTAGGATGATACAACAAAAACATTAGCATGCCAATGCCCCATCTCAACTCCGCGCATCACATCATGTTCACCCTGTAGTCAGTGGAAAGAGGCTGTGCATACACATCTTATGCTTAGTAGGGCAAGGCATACAACGTTGATGCAGCCTAGTGGCAAAGCCAGGGGTTGGCACACCGGGCTCACACCCTCCTCCCTTTTTCGGATATTTTCCCTCCGTAGTATACAGAGTGCAAAATGACGCTCGATTGCATCCACAAACCGGGCCCCACTTAAGATCATAGTGGTGCCCCTCCTCCAATTCCACGCCCACAAAAAAAAATCTTCCTACACCCCTGTGTCAGCCCACACAAATTCTGGTGCTCACTTCAGTGTTGTCAACTGTTGCCATGAATATGTGTACGCATAATGTGAAGGCACACATTACATGCACATTCAGATTAGAAGGACCTGCGTACAAAAAAATAAAGTGCTGAAGCTCAAGCACTTTCACACCAGTCAGAATTCAGGATAATGTGGCAGACTTTGCAAAATAGTCTATACTGAATACTTGGCAGCCAAAAAAGAAGACATCACAAATTGTATCACAAGTTGTCCCACGCACAGCTAGTTGAAGCCAAGGCCATACCTTGTGCCAATGGAATGGTCTAGCACAGCGTATTACACTACGTTGTGGCTGTTCTTGTTTATGTAGCCAGAGGTAAAGCGAACACAAGTGTTCTTGTCTCTTCTGAAGCCTTACACAAATAAACACATTTACATTTTCAGCACGGTTTCTTTGCAAGAAACTTAAAGTTCATTAACTGCAGAAATGACAAATGATTTGAATTTGCTGATACAATTAAGCCCCAAAATGACTGATAGCCGCAAATGTGTCTCAGAAGGAGACGTAGGGCACAGCTCAACTGATCATAAAGGGAATGCCTTTGATGTTGCCACTGTTTTACTGCATTTGGCACTCTGCGCCATCTAGCAGAATATGAAATGGAGGAATTCAGGCTCCCCAGAAGGGACGGAGATATTGAGTGATAAGAAAAAAGGTTGACCTTAGAGTAAGCGTAAATATGCGTCTGTGAACGAGATTCGTGGTTTCATTGGCGTCCAAAAAGAAAAATGCATTTCATTCAAACATGCCTTTCACTGGACTACTGTGAACATAGCCAAACTGAAGATTACCTGCTAACAATTACTCAAACGGGGGAAAAGGAAGCTGAAGCACCAAAATTTTGTCACACATCATCCACAGAACATTCAAGTGGTTGGAGAAACCTAATATTCCGAAAGGAAAACCTGGTTATGACATCATGTTAGTCCATGTAACATTGAGGCTGTGTCGGGGTATTTATTGAACCATATTGCCAATGGGAAAAGATGATGAGGTGAGCAACAGGAACATAGAAGTGAATGGGATGTAGCAATTGAATTGTGAAACCTTCAGATGAGTTAAAATAACAGCGATGTTAGTGGTGTCATTTTTTACGTACACCAACAAAAATGAAGATATGTGTTTTCGACAGCAACAAGGTGTTTTGAATAAAATGTAAACACACTTTACGCTTCATATTTGGATTCTTTTAAAAACAAGCTATAGCGCCTCTCATATGATGCATGACCACTTGATATGAACATACATTTAATTCCAGCTTTAATGAATATATCACATGCTAAACATTTTCTTCCAGGCTGAAACTTCAACTACTTAAATGCTTGTCGAGCTCATTGTGACATGTTATAGGGCAAACGCGTACTTTATAAAGTAAAGTAAAGAGTACGTCAGCAAGCCGCGCACAACGATATACACCAGCGCCCAATCATTAACACTGACCAGTCAATTTCTTCGGCTATTTGTAAATAGCATCGCGGTATCGCAGTGTGCAATGGCGCTTCCACTGTAGGCGTTTCCTTCATTGTTATACAAAACGTTTGTGCATGTTGGCGCCCGAATTCCTGCTAGCTGTAAAAGATCGCCGTCGCTTCAAATGCAACTCGAGCGATACGACCTGTGTGCTGTAACGACGACGACAACAACAAAAAGGGAGCGCGTAATTAGCCTCGAACACAGATGATTACGGCGACGCAACACTTGCGGCCGAAAAATGCCTTGTGAAAATACAACAGCCACAATTTCGTGATAAACGGGGCGGCTTGAACCAACGCATTCAAGAACTTGTCAGCATCGTCTGCTGTTGGTGATGGTTGCCGACCTCGAAAACTGAAGCTCTGCCAAATGTTTACCAGCCTCAACAGCGTCACATCATCCAACCAGAGTGCACATCAGAGCCGCTCATGCGGCTAGCGCTTGTGTTGCATTCTGGCGCCGGGCCGCCATATCGCTCCCCGTTTGCGGGCGGCGGGGGGCCCGCCACGTGCGGAGCGGGTTTGTGGCTAGAGCATGTAAGGGCCCTAAACGGCACCAACGCGGCCAAAACGATACTCCAAAAAGCCGACCCATCAGACTCACTCGCTGGATTTCGTGCTGACCAGATGTGCCCTCGCGGTCTCCAACAACAGCGTAGCTCTCCCCGACTGGGCTGATCCCACGCCATCTCTTGACGCCGATCTTCGACGACAGCGTAGCTCCGGCCGACTGGGCTCGCCCTACACCATCTCCTGACGCCGACAAGAGCTCTTGCCAGTGGTGCTCCGTCCTCGGATTCCTGCGACCGTCTCCATCTTTCCTATCTTCTCCTTACTTCCGTCGTTCGCTGCCCTTCGCCTCGCTCTCTCCTTCTTCTCTCTCTATGTTTTTACCTTTTATGTTTTACCTTTACCCCCACCCCTCGTGAGCTACTGTTGAGGTGTCCTCCCCCTGAAAAACAGTTACGGGGCTTACTTTTCTTTTCTGTGCAGTTAAAATCAATTCCCCCATCCGCAGCGTCCACCAATATTGCTGAAGTTTCTGCTTTCATACTTGTGCGATTGTCAATTAAAAAGCAATTATTGCGCATATCTGAGGCACCATAGCAACACATATATATTCTGTATGTGTGTCTTTTACCAGAAAAGGCATACATAAGTAATTATAAATACCGTGGCGTTTATCAAGTTGTGACGACTAAGCAACGCTTGCACGAAAAGGCAAGTGTTTCTAACGCTTTGCTTAGACGACATGGTGGTGGCACCTACCCGTCGCCTTGCGTTCTACACCTTATCACATCCGAGATGGGCGTTCAAAGTGCGTACTTTTCGTTTTTCAAGATAACTGCCAGATAGCGCTCATGTCTCACGTGTGACGTGACTTGATGCATTCGTTCGCGTCCGCTGCAACCATGAGGCACTCTAACGCAGCACCTCCAGAATACCATTCACCAATTTTCTTGTGCAGAACATCAAACTAACGTTTTATTCACTATATACAGACGCAGGACTATTGTCTTTCGACGACATTTGCAGTGCAACATACATATACGGAACCAATTTTTTAGTCTCATTTATCGCATCAATAAAAAAAAAACTGAAACTGCCTACGATACATTTTCAAAGATAATTTCCAATGCCCTTGCAGATTCTACCGAAATAATGAACTGTAAAAAACCGTTCTCAGCTCCTCGTAACCCATGGCTATCTAGCAGTTTGCTTGATTGCCTGAAGAAAAAAGATAACCTTTACAGAAAAACAAAAAAACAACCGTTCAATACTGCGCTTCATGATAGGTATAAAAAATATTCTAATCGTTTAGGAAAACTACTCAAACATGCCAAAACACAGTACTATGAAAATAAAATTAAGTGTACCGGTAATGATGTAAAAAAACAGTGGGAAATTTTAAACTCGTTTTGGGTAGATCCAACCAGCATAGCGAAATAACAATGATAAAATCGGGAGACCTACTTCTCGATAATCCCTTAGACATTGCTAACTCTTTTATTAACTTCTTCTGTACAGACAAGCAACGGGAAGACGATCCTCTGACCCAGTCTTACCCACGCATGCCTCACAGCTTTTTCCTTCACCCCGTGACACCTGAAGAAATAGTCACTATCATTTCTAGTCTAAAAAATACCGGGCCCGGTATTGATAATTTCCGCCCCTCTCTCATAAAACTCATAGCAAGTTTAATATCTGAAACATTTTGTCACATAGTAAACCTTATTTTTACCACGGGAATTTTTCCAAGTTCCTTGAAGAAAGCCAAAATAATTCCTGTTTTCAAGAAGGGAGATAAGCGTCTCACATCTAATTATCGACCTATAGCTATACTCTCATTCTTTAGCAAAGTTGTTGAAAAACTAATAGTAACACGCTTGTCTTCCTATTTTTCAAAATTTCATGTCTTATCAACAAATCAATTTGGATTTAGGGAGGGATACTCAACTGATTTAGCATTAATTACTTGACAGATAAAATCCGGCAGGCAATTGATGCAGGTAATTTGACTGGGGCGCTCTTTATTGATTTATCTAAAGCATTCGATTCACTTGTTCACAATATACTATTTGCTAAATTAGAGTCTATTGGAATAGCAGGCCCGCCACTGAAATTACTACGTAACTACTTAAAAGATAGAGAATATATTGTGTCTATATCTAACACTTACTCACACCCTAAAACAAGTAACATTGGGGTACCGCAGGGATCAATATTAGGACCTCTCTTATTTTTAATATACATCAATGATCTTTCACAATGCCTAAAATCATCTGACTGTATTCTTTACGCTGACGACACTACTATTTTCTGCTCAGACAACCACCTTGATTCATTAATCTACAAGCTTAACCACGACGCGGACAGCATAGTTACCTGGTGCCGGCAGAATAAACTACAGATAAATGCTACAAAATCTCAGTTCGTCATCTTTTCTTCTAAGCATAGGATTTATTCAGGATCACCATCTTTAACTTTCGCTTCAAACACACTTTATCCTACTGACAGTGTCATGTTTCTCGGAGTCACATTAGATAAGCACCTAAAATTTGATGAGCATGTTTCATCGTTAACAAAGAAGACAGCTTATGGCATTAGGATATTAATTAAAGTTCGCAATTTTTTCCATATGAACACACTAATATCCCTTTATTACGCTTTCATTCATACGTATATTAATTATTGCATATCATCATGGGGAAACACGTATCCAGTCCATTTATCTCCATTGCAACACAGTCAAAATCAGGCTATTCGCATCATGACACATAGCACCTACACATCAGAAGCATTGCCTTTGCTCACCTCCAACGGTATTCTGTCGGTGGGAAAACTACATAAATATTCCCTCGCAATACTAATCCACAAATCCATCAGCGGAAAGCTCCCGTTCCCTATAATCATCAAAAGCCAGTATCCTTACTCTTTGTCAACACGTTTCGCATCCAGCAATAGCTTCTTATTACCGAAACCCAGAACTAATTATGGTAAGTTCACTACTAACTTTTCAGCCACACAACTATGGAACTCATTACCATGCCATGTTAAAAATATCTCCAATTTCCACGCATTCAAAATCAACCTTCAGAATTATCTGCATTCAGCATAGTCATTTCATCATTTCATCATCTCTGCTTTCTTTTGTAATTTTTAAATAATCCAACGATGTTTCAGTGTTAATTGCTTCTTTTTGAGTGTTTACTTTGTGTACACATTTTTGTTGCGTTAAAGTACTTTTGTTTACTCAGCTCTTATGGGAGGTCCCCTGTACAGTCTCTTGACTTTGGGACCTCCCTCTGTATCAGTAGTAAACCCCATTGTAACCACCATTTGTAACCAATCAATTTCAATAAACTTTCAAACTTTCAAACTTTCAATGACATATCACGTACTTAGTAGAGTACGTAGGCACTATGTAGTTAAAACGCCAATTGAACTTTCGTGTACGTTCCGAGCATGTGACGTTTTCTTTCCTTTTTTCCAGAACCAACTTCTTGCTTTCAAGCTGAAAGAAAAATGCACAAGGCAAGAAGCTTCATTAAATGGCGCTGAATGCGTGGTAAAGTCGTTGTTCTATATACGAAGATGTCTTAAATTTGCGTATTTATATTTTTGTGACGTTCATTCTGCACGTTCGTGCTTTCTCAGCCAGAATGCTTGACAAGTAATTTTTGCACACTTGACAATAGACGTTCATTGTTTTCATATGATTAAAGCATACGTAAAAACGCAATTCGATTTTTTTCTTTTATTTAATCCGGTACACGGTAGTTTGGCGAAAATTCATTCTGCCTCAAACGCTGAATATATTGGTTTCTACAAACATGGGGACGTGCTCCTCGTAACTTTATTGAAGAGGCTGCGTAAGTATACACCGCTACAACCTACCAAAGCGCTAAATCCTCCCTAAAATTCATAAACCCGGTACTCCAGGTCGACCAATCATATCAGGCATCGGTACAATAAGTGAACCCGTATCAGGGTACGTGGAATAACTAATAAGCCACATTCCATGCACCCTTGCGTCGTACATAAAAGACACCACACATTTTCTTCGAGAGATTGCAGATCTGTGTGTGCCGAAAAACTCGTACTTGGTTACTCTTGATGTCTCTTCATTGTATACAACTATTCCTCACGATGACGGCATAGCTGCATTACAAAACACGTACACAAACCATAGACAATCTGGCACCCCAGATTTCTCTGCCAACGCAACTTTGACGAGGATGGTCCTCGAATTAACTTCATTTGAGTTTAACCAAGAGTATTTTCGACAAATCAGCGGGACGGCTATGGGCACCAAAATGGCACCCAATTATTCCAACATGCCTATGGGAAAGCTAGAATCGGTATTCCTTGCACAAAGTTCCTTGAAACCACTGTTATACAAAAGATACATAGACAACATCTTTCTTATTTGGACCCACAGCGAGGACAAACTTCTCAGCATTACCGACACTTACAATGCTGTACATCCGAACATACACTTCACCCACACATACTCACAAGTAACCGTAAATTTTCTTGATGTCACCATAAAGATAGAAGAGGACAAGCTCTCTACAACTCTATATCGCAAACCAACGGATCGACAACAATACCTTCATTACCAAAGTGATCACCCGCGCTACTGTAAAAACAGTATCCCATACAGCCAGGCTCACCGGTTTAAGCGAATCTGCTCAAGAGACGCTGATTTTGACACGAGCTCACAGAGGCTAAAACTTATGCTCGAGAAACAAAAATACCCCGTACAGGTAATTGAGGACGCTGTTCAAAAAGCGAGAAAACTCAAGCTTGATGTATTACTTATCAAGCGACCACCGTAAGAAAACCCACAACGAACAAACCTCTGCTTGACTTACAGCACAAACTTCCCCAATGTAAACAAAATCACTAAACGAAATTAAACATTCTGGAACAAAGTGAACGTCTGAAACGCGCATTCCTATCCGCTGCAGGTGTTGTTTACCGACGACCACGCAACCTCAAAGACACACTTGTCCACTCCAAAATCAATACCTCACCCCCCAATAATTTCTGCCGGCCTTGTTTAAAGTCACGATGTCTTGTATGTAAGGCGATGCGAGAAACACACAAAGCACCCAGCACACAATCCATATTTTCAATTAACGCGTGAGAAAACCTAACATGCGATTCCTCTATTGTGGTATACCTACTCGAATGCAACGTGTGTAGTATGCAGCACATCGGACAAACAAAAACACAATTTAGGATTCGCTTCAATACTCACACAGAGCCCATGCAAATCAGCCCCAAGTCTACCCCTATCAAAACATCTTAATCTTCCCGACCATGCATTCGACAAACTATCAGTAACGCTCTTAGAGACGGGATTTAAATCAAACCGAGAACGTGAACGAGAGTCATACCTTATCCACCGATTTAACACCCTCGAGAGAGGAATAAATGAGAATCCTGGTACACTTGCAGCAATTAAAGCATTAGAAAACAATAGCGGCAATAATAAAAATAGTAACTGAGTTCACAGAAGTGCAGCTGCGAAGGGCACTAGACAACTCAAAACGATTCCAAGTGTAACTACTCTTCCTACGTACAGCTGTCATCTGGTTTCTGTTTTTACTTTACTACCCAATCAATCGTGCCAAGCATGACTAACTACTCTTCTTAAGTACAGCTGTCGTCCGTTTTCTGTTTTTACTTTACTACCCCATTCATTGTACCAAGCATGACATGCCCAACAGCAACCCTGTGCACAGTCAGGAGGCCCCTACTGCACGCGTAATCCAGAGGCGGGCAAGGAATTCGCATTGCGGCCGCTTACCAGCCTCCTTGGCAATACGCGGCACCCCTCTTTCTACGACGGAATGTCGACGGGGCACTGAGTAGTTAAAGGCTTAAACTTCTTAAAATTGCTCTTTTTGCCCCACACCCGACCGCCAAAGCCAGGAGGTGCCGTCTGGTCGGGAAGAATGCGTTAGTGAAAGAAAGCATACGCAGACCGCTGACGTCAGAAAGGTGAAGGGGAGAAAGGGGGGAGAGATGGAGAAGGAAGTGGAAGGAAGAGTGGAAGGGGGGCGCCCGGGGGGAGTCCACCTTATATTCTTTTCCACTTTTTTTCTTTCTTTCTTTTTTCAGTTTTTTTTCTTTTCTTTCTCTCTTTTTTCTTTTTCCCTCTGTTTGAAATGGTATAAAGCTGAGCACCAACAAACTACCTTCAATCCTGATGAAGGCCAGACTCTAGGCCAAAACGTCGAAATAAACCACGCTGTGACTGCTCACGGAGGATCTACTTGACTATATATATATATATATATATATATATATATATATATATATATATATATATATATATATATATATATATATATATATTATTCCTGATGAAGGCCAGACTCTAGGCCGAAACGTCGAAATAAACCACGTTGTGACCGCTCACGGAGGATCTACTAGACTATAAGCAACGCTACGGCCACTCAGCCACCATGCCTGCATATATATATATATATATATATATATATATATATATATATATATATATATAGGCAGGCATGGTTTTTGAGTGGCCGTAGCGTTGCATATAGTCCAGTAGATCCTCCGTGAGCGGTCACAACGTGGTTATTTCAATGTTTCGGCCTAGAGTCTGGCTATCCTCAGGTTTAAAGGTACAGTTTGTTGATGCTCAGCTTTATACAACCTCAAATCAGAGGGAAAGGAAAGAGGAAAAAGATAGAAAAAAGAAAAAAAGAAAAAAAGGAGAAAAAAGAAAAAAGAGAAAAAGAATATAGGGTGGACTCCCCTCGGGCGCCCCCTTACACTCATCCTTCCTCTTCCCCCTTCATCTCTCTCCCGTTTCTCCCCTTCACCTTTCTGATGTCAGTGGTCTGTGTATGCTTCCTTTCACTAACGCATTCTTCCCGACCAGATGGCGCCTCCTGGCTATGGCGGTTCGGTGTAGGGCAAAGAAGAGCTTTTTTTAGGAAGTTCTACCCTTTAACTACTCGGAGCCCCGTCAACATTTCGTCATAGAAAGAGGGGTACCGCGTATTGGGGCAGAGGCTGGTAAGCGGGCATTTTAGGAAGTTTTAAGCCTTTAACTACTCGGGGTCCCGTCAACATTTCGTCGTAGAAAGAGGAGTGCCGCGTATTGCGTCAGAGGCTGGTAAGCGGGCGCAATGCGAATTCCTTGCCCGCTTCTCGATTACGCGTGCAGTGGGGGCCTCCCGGCTGTGCACAGGGTTGCTGTTGAACATGGCACGATTGATTGGGTAGTAAAATAAAACAGAAAACAGACAACAGCTGCACTTAGGAAGAGTACTTACACTTGGAATTGTTTTGAAATTGTTCAGTGCCCTTCGCAGCTGCAGTGCCGTGAACTCAGTTACTATTTTCATTATTGCCGTTATTGTTTTCTAATGCTTTAATTGCTGCAAGAGTACCAGGATTCTAATAAAAGTTTATTCAATAAAAATAAAAGTTTATCCAATCCAATCCAATCCAGGATTCTCAATTAATTCTCTATTGAGGGTGTTAAATCGGTGGATAAGGTACGACTCTCGTTCTTAACGTTCTCGATTTGATTTAAATCCCGTCTCTAAGAGCAGTTACTGATAGTTTGTCGAATGCATGGTCGGGAAGATTAAGATGTTTTGATAGAGGCAGACTTGGGGCTGATTGCGCATGGGCTCTGTGATTATTGAAGCGAATCCTAAATGGTGTTTTTGTTTGTCCGATGTACTGCATACCACACACGTTGCATTCGAGTAGGTATACCACATTAGAGGAAATCTCATGTTAGGTTTCTTCGTATGGTAATCGAAAACTTGGATTGTGTGCTGGTTGCTTTGTGTGTTTCTCGCATCACCATACATACAAGACATCGTGGCTTTAAACAAGGTCGGCATGAATTATTGGGGGGGTGATGTGTTAATTTGAGAGTGGACAAGTGTGTCTTTGAGGTTACGTGGTCGTCGGTAAACGACGCCTAGAGCGGATAGAAATGCGCGTTTCAGATGTTCACTTTGTTCCAGAATGTTTAATGTCGTTTAGTGATTTTGTTTACATTGGGGAAGTTTGTGCTGTAAGTCAAGCAGAGGTTTGTTCGTTGTTTGTCTTCTTGCGGTGGTCGCTTCATAAGTAAGTCTTCACGCCTTAGTTTTCTCTCTTTTTCAACAGCGTCTATAATTACATGTAGGGGTATTTTTGTTTCTCGAGCATAAGTTTTAGCCTCTGTGAGCTCGTGTCAAAGTCAGCGTCTCTAGAGCAGATTCGCTTAAACCGATGAGCCTGGCTGTATGGAATACTGTTTTACAGTGGCGTGGGTGATCGCTTTGGTAATGGAGGTATTGTTGTCGATCTGTTGGTTTGCGATATAGGGTTGTAGAGAGCTTCTCTTCTTCTATTGTTATGGTAACATCAAGAAAATTTACGGTTACTTGCGAGTATGTGTGTGTGAAGATTATGTTCGGATGTACAGCAATTGTAAGTGTCGATAAAGCTGAGAAGTTCGTCCTCGCTGTGGGTTCAAATAAGAAAGATGTCGTCTATGTATCTTCTGTATAACATTAGTTTCAAGGAACTTTGTGCTAGAAATTCAGATTCTAGCTTTCTTATAAGTATGTTGGAATAGTTGGGTGCCATTTTGGTGCCCATAGCAGTCCCGCTGATTTGTCGAATATACTTTTGGTTATACTCGAATGAATTTAATTCGAGGACCATCCTCGTCAAAGTTGCGATGGCAGAGAAATCTGGGGTGTCAGATTGTCTATGTTTTGTGTACATGTTTTGTAATGCAGCTATGCCGTCATCGTGAGGAATAGTTGTGTACAATGATGAGACATCAAGAGTACCAAGTGCGACTTTTTCGGCACACACACACCTGCAATGTCTCGAAGAAAATGAGTGGTGTCTTTTATGTACGACGCGAGGGTGCACGGAATGTGGCTTATTAGTTTGTCCACGTACCCTAATATGGGTTCAGTTATTGTACCGATGCCTGATATGATTGGTCCACCTAAGTTACCGGGTTTATGAATTTTTGGGAGCATGTAGAAGCGATCTGGACGAGGGTATGCTGCTCGCATCAATTTGTGGTCAAGGTTGGTTATCTTTTCTGCATCCAACAGTTTCTTTAGTTCTGTTGATACGATACGTTTGTATTCATCTGTAGGATCACCTGGGAGGCGTTCGTAAAGTCTTGAGTCGTCTAGTTGGCGGTATGCTTCTTGTAAGTAGTTGGTTGTATTAAGGACTACAACTGCTCCTCCATTGTCAGCGGGTTTTATTGTTATATCTGTCCTAGATGCCAAATTGCTCATACTTATTTTTTCAGATTTTGTTAAGTTTTCTCAGGTTTCCTTTCTGTCTGTGAATATTCGTGTACTATATCTTTCTGTACTGCGGTGATATAAATGTCCAAGCACTTGTCTCGATTACTTGTTCGGTGTCCAATCATTTGATTTACGACGGTGAATCGTTTCGTGGTTAGAAGGTCTGTCCAAGAAATATTCGCGCAACCTTAAGCTTCGAGTGAAGTTGTCGAGGTCTCGGAGCAAGTGGAACTCATCGAAAAATTTTGTGGTCGGGCAGAAGCTTAGTCCCTTAGATAGCAGTTTTTCTTCGTCAGGTGACAAGCTCGTGTCCGATAAGTTTACAACCACAGTGTCACAGGGTGTGTTCCTAGATGGGTGCTCGTTTGTACCGTTAGTGGTTTCCTGTGTGGTGGTGTTGTAGTTATAAGGAACTATATCAGGGAACGCGGGTTTGGGCACATGGTCTCTTTTTCAGTTTATGAATTTTTGTGGTCATAGATGACTTGGTATTTATTCTGTTCAAATTCTGTTAATCGGGATGATTTCTTCGTTCGATAAAGGGTTGTGGCGGAGAATGGTGTTGGTCATAGCGACCAGTTTCTTTATCTGCTTCTCGCTGTGATTAAGAGCGATTTCTGGTAATTTAATAGATGCCTCAAGGAGGACATTTTTCCATTGTTATTTGGTCGTGTTCATCTAGATTTGTAGCGACTGGTGTGAGGAAGAGTGTCATACCCTTGGGGGCTATTCTAGCACGAAGGTACACTTGGCAATGTTGATTGATTTATGCATTTCATGTCT
Organism: Rhipicephalus annulatus; assembly: GCA_013436015.1. NCBI lineage: Eukaryota > Metazoa > Arthropoda > Arachnida > Ixodida > Ixodidae > Rhipicephalus > Rhipicephalus annulatus. The sequence continues at coordinate 41,508 of WOVY01009596.1, forward strand.
AATTCGTTTGTCAGCAAGTTTTCGTACTTTAAGGAAAGTGGCACTGCAACTGGGAAGCGATGAGCTGGACTTACATTTCAGAAGTCAATCTTCTTTTGGGTGCGGGGATGGCACTGATGAGGTGCGCAGGTTGTAGTTATGTCCGGCAGGCCTTCAGTCGTTGTAGGGGAGGATTTCGGCGTTGGGCTCCCGGCGAACGTGTTCGTAGGCAGTTCCGGGGTCCGATAGGGGGACGCGGTTTCGTAGTTCAGCAGGCTTCCCTTTGAGGAGTGGTGTAGTGGTGCAGTCGTGAAGTGCTTTTGGTCTCGACATCTGATATTGAGGGACACGTGTTGGCTGTTCAGCAGACTTCCCCCCTAGTAGTGGTGCGCTGTTGATGATGGTGAGGGGGTGCTTGTGGCTCGCGGGAGTCACAGTTTCGCCGATCGTCGGGAACTCATCTGTGATGTTGGGTGGGTGTGGCTCCTGGTGTGGGGCTCCTGGTGTATGTTGATATGCAGAGTTATGCAGAGATATGCAGAGTTGCCACCAAGACGCTTTCTTGCTGCGGAATGGGCTTCATCCGAGTTTTATGGGTGTCGCTTTGATTGCCGAAACCCTCAAGAGTGCACTCGGTCGAGGAAACTTCGAAGCTACCACGGGGTGGTCGACTCAACCACCAGCTCCCGTCAATATCCGTTCAACACAACAAGACACCCAGGACAAGAACTCTGCATATCAACATTCGCGCCTTCTGCGAATGTCGAAATATGGCAGTAGTTCCCCTCCTAGCGCGCATCACCCCCATTTGTACACCCAGCTGACAGTTTCTAAACAATAGGACTTGTCCTTGTGCTAGACGACGTGAGTCAGTTCACTTGTTCAGTGCCTGTCGCAGTACGTTTTCATCCGTACTACATGTACAACTTTCGGTTGACTGCGGTTACGTGAAAAATATAGACATACTTCAGAGGAGCACAGTCAATATCAGGACAAACGTGTAGTAGCCGCGTTGCTTAAAAATGTGTTGTGCTTGTACTCAGCCAAGCCATTTCAAAAATGCTGCTTTATTTTTCGATTCGAGGCTCTGAATTACTTGTATTACAAGTTTGCAAAATAGCACGTAAATGAAACCATTCTCTATTTCCGAAAAAAGACGTATTTGCATTCCAATTTCATTCTGGGCAAAAGGTGCCTAATTCCATTCTCATTTCATTCCTCCAAGCATTGTCCTCATTTCGTTACGGGGTCGCAAAAACCTAGAGTGGTTCCGGAATGATTTCAATTCCGGAGGGGCAACTCCGCAACACTGCTTCACATTACAAAACTTTGTATCACGTGACGTGAATAGACGGCGAATGTAAGTGACACGTGCAAACATGCTATTCATGAGATGTTTGTCATGTAGAACATGACTACGTACTACGTTCATAGCTTACTCGCGGCCGTTTCGCTAGCTCTACATACACCAAATTTCGTATCCCGTGACGTGAATAGACGACGAAGGTAAATAACACCTCCAAACATGCTAATCATGACTTGCGTGTCATGTAAAACATGACTACATGACCCGCTCACGATGTGCTCACCGTTTCACCTACTTCATATATACCAAATTTGGTATTACGTAGCGTGAATGCGCGACAAAGAGAAGTGACATATCTAAACATGCCTAGTCATGATATTTGTGTCATGTAAAAAATAAGACCACATGCTACGTACGTAGCACGCTCGCGGACGTTTCGCTAACAAATTTGGTATTATGTTACTTGAATAGACGATGAACACAAATGCCAGGCGCGAAACATAATACTCAGGGCATTCAAGTCATGTACGGCATAAATTACATGCCTACCACTGCCTGGGCTGGTAATGCAAACGTTAGTTTGGCCGGTGTTACGTGACTATAAACAACATACTTGCATCTTATCCAGATGCCTGAGTGCGCATAATATTTCCAATAGTGATTACTGTGTACTACATAATGCACCTACAGCGTTGTGGTCATTGAAGTGACATAGCAACCTTTCTCATTCGTGCTTCGTACGTGTTGATAGTTTCCACTGAATGTAAGATCTGCCTATTTTATGCGGCGTTGAATTCGTGAGGCAATATACTATTGGGTGAATACATACAATCAGAGCTTAAAGGAGAATTTCTGGGCCCCGTTAACAAGTTCACCAGAAGGTCTAAGCAATGCATGCTAATGCAAGAAATAGAAAGCTGGCACCAAGAACACTAAGCATCATCACACTTGCAGAGCGCCAGTGAAGCAAAAGCAGGATGCTCCAAGAAGAACACACGGGTATACACAGGACAAATGTGATGTAATAACCGCCACAGACGTTACGCCTTTGTGTTTGAGCAACACGCTGCTAATGCCGACAATGCAGAACCTCATCATTAGAGAACTTGAGGCAGAGAACACGGTGGTACGCCAAGTTTTTCCCGTACTGCGCTTTTGATTGCACGCGCTGCTCGGTCCCTTATGAAGCCTGGCCGTCAGACGTCGCAAGACTGCTGGATTTCTTCGACGAGAACTCGCCATGGGAGCGTAGAGCCGTTACGTCACTCCACTATACAGCCCGAAGGTTGCGGGATCGAACCCTCTCTGCGGCGGCCACGTTTCATTACAGGTGAAATGCTTGTAGCCCGTGTAATAAATTTATACTGTATTTAATTTTCCAAATAAACTCTTATTAAAGTCAAGTGTGTAGTGTATTTCGTTCAAGTTGTCCTGTTTTTGTAGTTTTGCGCTTGGTACGAACATAATCATTGCCGTACATCGTTCAAATTGTAAATTCGAATGCGAAGCATGAATGAGGAGCTATGTTGGTGTTTCTTTACTGTGACATGAGCCAGCTTATTCGTGATATTGCGAACTATCAGCGCTGTACTTTCATTGATTTGCGGCACCATCTGACGGTAGTTCCCGCGTCGTAGACTTCACACGCCTTCAAGGGCAGCCTTGGAGTCACAGAGAATAGCCCACTTACCAGGCGATTCTCGCATAACAAATCTGATTGCGGCTACAAGGCGGTGAGCTAGGTGCCGATATATGTTGTGACATGCGAAGCCTTGACGGTGAGTGACCGAGATGGAATCACAAAGGCGTCTGTCGAACTTCCCGAGACTGAATGTTCTGTATAAATATGAGTTCGGTTTGCATACGATACATGCAAATGGTCCAGTGATATCTGTTTGAGGGCAGCAGGATGACAGGCAAACCTTTTTGTTCAATGCCCGGCAATTGTTGCCGGCACCACTCCGGGCATAGAGCTATGGTTGCGGGTTAGAGCCTCCAGGTGATGGAAGTGCTGGTTAGGCGCAGCCACTCTAAAGAATTCTGCCTTCGGTCTTCCTAGTGGCAGGCTAGCAAGGTGGTGGGACTTAACATTTCAAAGGCTGCCGGGTCACAGTGGGATTGGTGATAACCACCTCACTGACAACACTGCCTGATGTACCCATGACAGAGAGCTCACACCACTCATACCCCTGTCGGGGTTGATGCCGCAAGAGAACTACGCCACATCACGCATAATGCCATCTTTATGCATTGGAATCTTCAACTGAACTCCACTGGAAGACCATAGAACCTCGTTTCAATTTGCCGATTACAAGTGCCATCAAACACTTCGTGACATGGTACTATATACAAGCTGTGTCGGTTGTGGATGGGCGTTCGCTTTATTAATTCATTCAGTAAGCGCATTGGGATGACTTACTCCCCCAACTCTGATGACTGCCATTGTGTAGAAACACTCGACCATGTCCTGTGCCGAGCGTTCTCCTGACTATGAAGAAGATCGCCGGACATTAGAGAATGCCTTGAAGACGATGGTTGTGCCTTGAGGAGGATGGATGATCGACCCTTTTCTCTGGAGAAGATCTTCGGAACGTGGCCTTCAAGTACGTCAGCCCAAAAAGCCACTCCGGCCCGTCTACAGTTCTTGAGGGCAGCATTACTGTGCGACCACCTGTGAACCTGAACTGTGTGTGCGGTGTGTGCGTTATGTGCAATGTGTATCTCCTCCTCTCTCTTTTTCACCCTTGTTCCTCTGTTCCTTTTGTAGGATAGCAAACTGGACTTAGTCTAGTTAACCCCCTACCTTTCTGACATTCTTTTGCTGTATCTATTGGAGCTATAAAATGTGAAACAATGCTCAGGTTTCTTTTTTTTATACTTTACACTGTCCAGCGATTAGTTCTTTCAATCTGAGCGCTGTTGGAGTCTTCTGGCTCTTCATGTTTCCAGTGCAAACGTTGAGAGCGCATTTTGAAAGGTGAAAATTATCATTCAAAACCCGCTTTAAATCATTGACGACAACGTATGCTTGCGTCTGTCACAAGCCTTAAGGTCATAATACTCGCAATAGTAGGTGGTTTGTGCTAAAGTATTCGTGGTTCACTCTATAAGTATTGGCGTGGTATACCACTTCCATATATCTGACGGACACTTTAACCGTTCTGACGTTTTCGCATTCAGATATCATTCCAGACCTTCAGAGTTTCCAGAATATAGCAAAGGTAAGCTTCAAATTTCGTAGAATTGGGGATATGAGAGATAATTCACCAATAAGCACCAAATTTTCACTGAGTAAAAAACTTAGAAGAAAATTTAGAGGAAAATAGACTCCAAAAACATGCAGTTCTAGTGCTGACTAAACATGAACAAGTTTTTTTTACATGTATTTGCTCTAAATCAAACTATTTCAAACAGTCCGGAGCTAATCCTATGTTATCACCATTATTTTGAATTTCTTGTGGAACCGTACAATCCTGCCTTATTGCAGGCCCGCATCCATTCATATACAGCACGGGCGAATACATCGCCCCGAAATCTAAAGCCGGCCAGTGTAACCTCTTGAATGGCTTTCCTAGACCACACGTCGGACAGTTGCGGTGAAGCTACTTCACCGACCAGTACGATGCTGACGTACGCTATTTTTGAGGCACGCGAACGGTGACGTCTTCTTGACGCAGTTGCTCATACGCACGAGGACTATTACGTTTCGAGCAAGCACGTGAGCTGTGATGAGACCAGGAAAACGAGTCAGTCGCTCGCGGGCCACGACAGCTAAAAAAAAGTACAGCCCACATTTTTTTTCTCTTCAACGCTGCTGAATTGCCAAACACAATGCCGGGACTTATCCCGGCTATGCCATTTTATCTGCCTCTGTCGGCACCATTGGCCTCTCACAACCCGCACATATACTTTCGCTTACACCACACAGTGCGCCTGCCTGTGTTATGCAATCAAGTGTGCCGGAAGTAGCAAGTAAAGAAGCGGGAAAGTAAAAACAAGCCCTGGTGAGTCGCCAGCACAGGTCGGTTGTTCACCAATGTATGTATGCAAGCCCCAGGCACTTCTCCAGCTTGCGAACATAATGAGAGGCATCGCCTTACAAGGCACCGCCTTATGCATTGTCATTATTTTTATACTTTCTTAAGTATCATGGTTGAACCGGTAGATAGCGTTCATTTTTCAAGTACAGATGAGCATCAGGACATTGTATTTGTTTATTTAATGGATAACGATGGCGATGTCGTTTTATCAAGCTGAACAAGGCCAATGTAAGCGCAATAAAAGCAAGGAGAGCACAAGAAACCTAATATGTAGTGTCGCACTCGTCAAAAGCCGCGGGTAATATGTGCCGAGACCACGGCACGATTATGAACCATGCCGTGGGAAGAAATGGGGCACCGGTTTAATTCTGACCACCCGGTGTTTTCAAAGCGCGAGTAAATTTAAGCAATGAGTATGCCTAGCATTTCGCAACGTTTGAAACGAGGCTGCCGCCAGTGGGAGCTTCGTGATTGACCATCGTGTTTTACGTTCACACATTCTTACTTCGCAACGAGGCTACGTCGCCATTTGCGTATCGGCCAGATCCCCAACAGTCTATGGTTTGTTGTTAGTAGAAAACACAGGCCGTAGATCAATTGGCTAGCAGGGGCATGTGGTCATTTTTTCCTTCCGTTTAAAACCGCAAGATTCAACACGCAAAGGCCCGTCTTCTCATCGGGAAGAGATGCAGCTTTAAGGCGCCGGTTATCTGCTTCATTTCATCCAGAATACACTCTCAGCACAGTTGTCATTGCGTATATTTTTAAAGCTACTACTCGAGCTGAAAAGCCATGTAGCCACGTCTCTTCATATCGCAGATACGTTTGCAGCCAAATAAAGTAACCGCGATATATTTAACGTAATATCTTTTCTGCAAGCAATGACAGCCTATGAAGGTAAACATCTAAATTCACTTCAGATGAACGCCTAGCTTCAACTTAGGGAATAGCAACTTACTGACTGACATCCTTGCATTTCTCTTTACAGAGTGATTCTTGGAAACCATAGCAACAACGACATGGGGGCGACATTGCAATCGCGTGAGGTCGCCTATTCGTAAAGTGCATGTCAAAACATGTTCGTTGACCACCGTGGTGTACCTTAGCGCTTAGACTGTCGCATTACTATGCTCAGTGATGCTGTCCCGGCCATGTTTCGATGGAGGCTTTGTTCATTATTCCGTCTCCTTAGGGAACGTTGAACAACACCAGGTAGTCGATATTTGTACGGAATTTGCCAACCACGTCATGTCTCGTTATTAAAGCGTGGAGTTTCACATGTAAAACCCAGAAATATTATTATATCTGCATTGATTTATTTGTGGTGTTTGACGTCCCAAAACCACCATATGATATTGAGAAACACCGTAGAGGAGGGCTCCGGATATTTCAACCACTTGAGGTTCTTTAACGTATTGATATCACTGCATACAGTCGCCACATAGGTGCGCGCATAAGTAAGAGCACGCATGGATACGCAACAAACTGCAAATAATGACGCATCTGTGCCCGTTTTACGAAGATTTTGGTTTCTTTGAGACAGTGGTGATTATTGGGCGTGTACCAATGCTGCTGTTGATTAACAATTGCTATGGTCGTATGAAACACGCAGACAACCCGAGCAGTGAAGTAATGGAAGTAGCGCAGAATACAAATAACTGAATTAGGCATTTCTGCTTCCTTTATTTTCTCAGGAGCTATGAGCGTCCGTGTGGCGAACGGCTCTTGGGCCATACTTTTGGGCGCCTCTGATACGATGCTGCACGCATTGAGAGTATTTGTTTTCTTTCGCCATAAGTTATCCGGTCAACTTATTTTAAAAGCAAAGCGTTTCTTAGCAAACTTCGGCGACATTCAGCGTATCTATCTATCTATCTATCTATCTATCTATCTATCTATGTATCTATCTATCCATCTATCTATCTATCTATCTATCTATAGATCTATCTATCTATCTATCTATCTAGCCGCCTACGAATTTCAGCTCTCCTGGCCGTTCTGATAATGGTATCGATACTAAAATTGGGTTTATGAGATAACATGACTGTTCGACGAGCATAATTGACTAGTCATAACATGAAAATGATGACATGTGGGTCATAAATGTTATGATTCACATATTGTGGTCTTTATGCTCTTGCGGTGGTTTCGTTTACATTAAATGTTCCAAACTGGTATAGTCAGACATGACTGCACGGCAAACACAAGTGACAGACCCTGACATAGAAATCATGACATGCATGTCATGTACGTCATGAGTCATGACTACATGCGCCCCTACTGAAGCGCTCACGGCCATTGCGTTAGGTTCACGTACAACAAACTTCGTATTACAGAACACGAATGAATGACGAACGTAGGTGACTGGTGCAAACATGATAATTATAAGATGAGTGTCATATGCCAACACGGCTACAAGCCGCGCTCATGATACGTTCGTGGCCGTTTCGCTAGGTTCACACATACCGAATTGGTATTACGTGACGCGAACGGGGGACGAAGGTAAATGAGACGCCCTAATATAATAATAATGATATGTGTGTAATTTAAAACAGGACAACATGCTACGCTCATAGCGTGATCGCTGCGGTTTCGCTAGCTCCATATATACCAAATTTGGTATAACGTGACGTGAATAGAGGACGAAGGTACATTACACGTCCATACATAAAAACTTTGAGATGCAAGTCGTGAGCGCCATAATTTACGCCAACCTCGTGACGTTGTGCTGATTTTACAGGGACTGTAAACCACCCGAAATCAGAAATGTAGATGTGGCGTTCCAGTTGTGATGGTGGTAGTGGTTGTAAGGAAAAGAAAAAAGGCACCTAATTTCTTTCTGCCTATAGACGACAAGGCGCGGTGCCTTATAGGGGTGGAGGGAAGTAGGGATAAAAAGAATAGAAAGAAATAGATGAAGAAATAGAGAGGCAAGCACGGAAAATAGAAGGAGATAGGAAAGTGGGGATCCGTTCAAAGCAGTCCAAGGGCGGGACACCACAATGCGAGAGCTTCTCAGCGTCAGGAGACCGCGTAGGGCGAACCAGTCGGCGGGAGATATGCTGGCGTCGGAGATCGCGAGGGCACGACCGTCCAGCTTGAAATCCTGCGAGCGAATCTCCCAGTTGTGCACGAGTGTGCAGTGAACGCCAGTGGAATTTCATGCACTTCCTCCTTTCGCTCTTTCCTTCGCTAGGCTGCGTTCGTCAGCTCGTTTGACCACCTCATTTGGCACCCTTCCTTAGCGTCCCAGATGGAAATTCTACAGGTGCGTGCATGTGATAGCAGACAACAGGTTTTCTGTTGCCCAATGGCAGCGTCTCTGGTACGCAGCGTCATTTGTATTGTACACAGCGTCAGTTGACGTCATGCAGCAGTTTTCGATAAAGGAAAGGCATGGAGAGCAGCACGCAAGCGTCTGTTGGTTGTTTACGGGACCTCTAAAATGACAAATCAACTTTCCTCATGTATGCTTCGCATATCGTCACTTCCCCCTGTACGTGGGATCTGCCGATTTTAGGGGCGAAGCTCCTTAAAGCGGCACCCGTTAGTCCCTCGTTGTAGTACGTAACATGTCTTACGCTTTGACCTGCAAGGTGGGGCCGGTGGGAAATTTCTCCTGTGCGTAGTTGAACAGTAAAAAATTTGCAGCGCGCACGTTGACTAAAAGCCGAATTCTCTTGCCTCTCATTTCCAATTAACAGTTTGCATGTGCACGTGCAAAAGACGCTTGCATGTGCACGTAGCTTTGTTGCTGCTACTTCGCCGCTTGGATTCTCTTGAATCTGCTACGGAACGCAAGATGGTTCCAGTTAAGCTTGTTTGCATAACAAATACTCCGTCGTTGTTGGTATCGTTAAATATGCAATCGATATAGACACACACACACACACGTTATATGTATATATATATATATATATATATATATATATATATATATATATATATATATATATATATATATATATATACTGTCAACCTTCTATTGAGGGTCATTACAGGAGGAAAGGTACGACACACCTTACAAACAAATTGGGGATATAACTATACATCTCCCAATGATAAACCAGATATACATATATACAAATCCGTGAAAGCTCTGCATTCCGAACAAAAAACGAAACACACACACACCCTGATTCGCAATGCAACGAATAACAATCGCAATAATATTTACAATAAATCACATAAATGTAAATCAAGTAAATGCAGAAATTCATTAACATCACTCGCGTTGACTATGTTACTCGGTAACCCATTCCAATCTTCGATGACATCGGGGAAGAAAGTATGACGGTACGCCTTCATTCGTGCACAATAAGGGTGCAGTACTCGTGTGTGGTTTGCCCTCTCGCTTCGTTTCCCAGGTTGTTCTATGTAGTCATTTCTGTTAATTTTAAACTCACCTTCTAATAATTGAAAAAGAAACTTTAATTTATCGTTGCGTTTGCGCTTGTGGAGCGTCTCCCGATCACATAGTTGTAGCATTTCGGTGACTGACTCGTTCTCTTTATATCTCGAGCATATAAAGCGAGCTGCAAGCCGTTGTATGCGTTCCACTTTATTTCCAAGCACTTTTTGGTGGGGACTCCAGACAATACTGGCATATTCCAGTATCGGCCGTATGAAAGCTTTAAAATCAAAAAGTTTTACGTCCACACTAGCACCCTGCAGTTTTTTTCTTAATATGTACAATTTTTGTGAGGCCCTAGACCAAACATTATCAATATGTGTGTGCCACTTTAGGTTATACGTTATTGTGAGACCTAGGTACTTAAACGCTTTAACTGTCAACAAGGTGTGATTCCCGACACACTATTCAAAAGGAATTATCGTTTTTTTCCTAGAAATGTGGGTGACGGTAGATTTCAAATAATTGATTTCCATTCCCAAAGCTTCACACCATGCGATCTCATTTATTTCAGAAAACACATTCTGCGATGTCATTTATTTGTTTTTTGCCCATACATACGACCCGTGCCTCACTTTGATTGAGGCCTCTTGTAGCCTTTTGTCTTTTTCTCTACTCTTTTTTGCTTGCTCCAGCGAATGAGATGAAGAGAACTGTTCGACACAGCATATGTCACCCATGTAAAACACCACTAATTTGTCAATCTCTCCCGTTTCCTTCTTGCACCACCATGTCGATGCGGCATGTTCGCCTAGCGTCGCACTTGTTCGCAAAGCCTGACGAAGACGGGTCCACCAGTCGAAACCGCTAGAAATAAAATTAAAGCAACCACGAAGTTGTGTCTCTTCTCTAATATATATATATATATATATATATATATATATATATATATATATATGTATATATATATATATATATATATATATATATATATATATATAGGCAGGCATGGTGGTTGAGTGGCCGTAGCATTGCATATAGTCTAGTAGATCCTCCGTGAGCGGTCACAACGTGGTTTATTTCGACGTTTCGGCCTAGAGTCTGGCCTTCATCAGAGCTGTGTCATTCCTGATGAAGGCCAGACTCTAGGCCGAAACGTCGAAATAAACCACGTTGTGACCGCTCACGGAGGATCTACTAGACTATATATATATATATATATATATATATATATATATATATATATATATATATATATATATATATATATATATATATATATATATATATCTTCAACCATGTCTTCAGTATGTGTGTACCCTTCTTGTTTTCCAATTTTTTGCCTTTTTCTTTTTTCTTTTTCTAAAGCACATGACATTTTATGATGCGCATTGTAATGCTAACCAGCGTAGATGGCGCTGAACTGTTATTGAAAGGAGCTTTCAAACCCATGTATGAACTCTTGTCACATTACTCTGACGAAGGCTGGTCCACCAGCTGAAAACATTCAGTAAAGACGCTTCCGTGAAAGTTTCGTCGTCTCTTTCTTGCATATATATATATATATATATATATATATATAGTACCGGTGCACATCGGCGCTAGCTCTGTGCCAGTGACAGAAAAGACGACGACATTCGTGTGTCGCGCCCTCGGCCTCCTGTTTTCTGTGCTGCAGCTGTCTTGCTTGCCCTAGCGAGCTTCTTGCTGAATCTCTTCCAAAGAACACGCTTGTTACATTTGTTGGAGGTGCGGGGTAGGCGATAAACATCCTTCCGCGTAATCTTGCTTAGGCGGTGATAGTCAACGCAAAATCTTATTCAAACATCTTTTTTTCCGCATCACCACTATAGGAGAGGTCCAGGGACTGTTCGGTGCCTGAATCACGTCACGTTTCAGCTTGTCATCGACGTTGTCGCTAATAAGCCAGCGTTTGGCCTGCAATTTTCGGAAGGGATGCTGTCGCCGAGGAGCATGATGACCGGTGTGAATACGATTAACATCTGCAGACGTGCGCTTCAATAATGGCTGGCCTACGTTGAAAGAGGCACGAAAGCGTTCAAGCAGTTGAACAACTTTGTGCGCTGGAATGGCGTGAGCGTGTTATTGATGCTAAGCAGGAGGATGTCTTGGATAGAGGAGGTGGTAGCCGCGGCGGATGTGATGATATTTATCGTCAATGGTGTCTTATCGCACGTTGCATCTAAAGAGAAGATGGCGTCAAAATTGTCTGAATGCCAAACACATTCGCCGCGTAAAGTGCCAACCACTGGCAAGCGTATGCTCGCGTCTACGCGTCAAAAGCGTCAAATGCGCCTCTCGGCGTCGGCGTCGCAGGGGCATACGCGAGGAGGCGCGAGGGATCAGGCCAGGCTTGATATTTTTGCACGCGTACGCTACGTCACCACGCGTACAGTGGCGCCAATCAACCAGGGGCCACGCGCCAACCAACCAGAGGCCGCGATGACTCCGAATGCTGGGCCTAATGGCCGCCGCTTCGAAGGCACGGCCGAGTGCTGAAAGCAATCACGGAAACTACTCCAAACATTACTGAATGAGTGCTTCGTATTCTAGAACGACAACGACACGAGGAACGATTGCGAGTGCTACCAGCGTGACGTGGTTTTGTGCTGAGTTCGAGCGACGCCGACAAATCCAGCGAATTCCGGCCGGCTGGCTTGCGCCGGTCCTGAGTGCGATCGTCAGCCGAGCGAAACATCGTACAGACTACTGGAGGATATTGGTGTTCCTGTGCTTTTATCTGTGATCTTCTGTGCTGATAACTAGTGTAAACAGACTTCGAAGGTTTGAAGCTGTCAGCGTGAGCCCTTGCCTACTGCGGAGGCAATTCAGAGCTGTGTCATCTGCATCCAGCGTAGGCCTCTACCGTATAGTTCGTATGAACCAGCACATGCGAAAAACATCGGCTGAACATATACGACGCCCGAAACATCGCGTAGTGCATACGGAGGAGTTTTTATCTGCACTGTGTTTGTTATCAACATCGGTATCCAGCATCGCTGAAAGCGAACCTCGCACTAGCCAGCACATTTCAGTTATGTAAAATCGTACGTACTTATACAAGTGTATTCGCGAATTGTATGACGCTGAAACATTCGTTGGCTTCGGTGCAAATTGTTTTCGTGTGTTGCCAAGGTAATGACAAGCGTGCGCTGGTTGGTAGCAGTGGGATGTGATTTCGTGTCGGGTACCAGCGACGCTGACACATTCAGCTGTCAGTGGTCTCATGTCCATTCTTGTACAAGACAGAAACTCGAACGTGCGTTGCTGTGGCTATTGAAAAAGGAAATTGCACGATTAAGTGTTGCTGGCATTGCCTGCTATTTCACTTCTCGCTTATTCTGCTTCTCTGCCACGCTCAGTAGCACATACGTTGTTTGGAGGTATTCTGAAACACACACTCTTAATTTATAGTTCATTCTGATACTCATAGCTATAAGCATACAATGGCGCGTCTCCGTCGTTTTACAGTTTACTTTAATATAACACGCGTTTTGTTTACAGCTGGACAGATAACTGAAAATTTTGTGAGAAGCACCTGATTTGAAATCAGCTGCACGATGACACGATAGTATGAAGAGAAGATCACCACATGTACGCACAGAATGAATGAAGGTGCACTAGTACTGTACTGCGATTTGTGTAGACGAAATGCAAAAAGTACCTCGTGTGACTTATGAGACCTTTTAGAACTGGTAATGTATTTATCTGTTCCTCCAGACTGTAATGAGCTGAAGATATTATTACATGATTTCCATCATTGAATCTTTGCATGTATTTTGAAAAACTGCTTCGTTTCTGTTCAGTTTTTTAGCATACGCATTAACTTGGACTATATATGCACGCATTTAGGCATATTCAAAATATCAAGATATTCAGTTTAACTATGTTAGAAAACTTGCCAAAACTTTTGTACGGTGCTCTGGTACAATCCTATGACCGGTATCTGTGCCATAAAAAATTTTGGGCATGCTTTATTGCAATATAGGGTATTTTGACTATTGATGACGTGTGAAAGCCTTCTACACAGTGCTTGGCTGCATTCTCGAAACCAATATCTGTCTCATCAAGAAGTGTCAGATGCATTTTGTAGATGTTAAAGGATGTTTACACTATCAGCAAAGTGCAAAAATTTTCAACACAGCACTGATCTGCAATCACAATGCAGCTCAGAAGCCATTTGTAGCGCTCTCTCACATGTTAAAATAAAGTTATCAAACAGTGAAATGATCTACTTGGTTTGGTTCGTGATACCAATGTGTCTGACTTTTTGGAGGCACTTGTATCATAATAATGTTCTGTTTTTCCCATTTCTTATTGGGGTGCACTCAGGGGGTAGTGATATTTGTTTACGTTGGCACACTTACTATGATATTACAGTTTAAATGCTTTCATTTTGTATATATGTAGACCACTTCTGCAGAAGCCTCACATTGGGCTGCTGTATTTGAAGATAAATGAATATACCATCCGAACGTGTTCCACGCTGTGCTTGGTTCAAATCTGATCACTAATATCTGTTGCATCATGAAGTGTCGGATGTGTTTTATTGCATTGGAGAACGTTTTGACTGCCTTCCATACAGGGTTCAGTTCCAGTATTATGACTGATATCTGTGACTTCATGAAGAGTTGGGTGCAGTTTGTCGTTTTAGAGAATACTTTAACCATAGGCAACGTTCAGAAGTATTCCATACAGGGTTCAGTTTCAGTCCTATGACCAATATCTGTCTTATCATGAGGTTTAAGGTACAGTTAGTTGCGTTAGAGCATATTTTTACCAGTAAAAATGCCCAAAGGCATTATATGTAATGCTTGGTTCAATTCCTAAGACCAGTATCTGTTTTATCATTAAGAGCCAGGTGCGGTTTATTGCATTAGAGGATATTTCATCATCATCAACATCATCAGCCTGTCTACGTCCACTGCAGGACAAAGGTCTCTCCCATGTTCCGCCAGTTAACCCGGTCCTGTGCTTGCTGTTGCCAATTTATACCCGCAAACTTCTTAATCTCATCTGCCCACCTAACCTTCTGTCTCCCCCTACCCCGCTTCCCTTCTCTGGGAATCCAGTTGGTGACCCTTAATGACCAGCGGTTATCCTGTCTACGTGCTACATGCCCGGCCCATGTCCATTTCCTCTTCTTTATTGCAGCTATGATATCCTTAACTCCCGTTCGTCCCCTAATCCACTCTGCTCTCTTCTTGTCTCTTAAGGTTACACCTACCATTTTTCTTTCCATTGCTCGCTGCGTCGTCCTCAATTTAAGTTGAACCCTCTTTGTGAGTCTCCAGGTTTCTGCTCCGTAGCTAAGTACCGGCAAGATACAGCTGTTATATACCTTCCTCTTGAGGGACAGTGGCAATCTACTTGTCATAATTTGAGAGTGCCTGCCGAATGTGCTCCACGCCATTCTTATTCTTCTAGTTACTTCAATCTCGTGGTTAGGCTCTGCGGTTATTACCTGCGCTAAGTAGACATAGTCTTTTACAACTTCAAGTGCACTATTACCTATCGCAAAGCGCTGCTCCTTTCCGAGGTTGTTGTACATTACTTTCGTTTTCTGCAGATTAATTTTAAGACCCACCTTTCTGCTCTCTTTGTCTAACTCCGTAATCATAAGTTGCAATTCGTCCCCTGAGTTACTCAGCAATGCAATGTCATCGGCGAAGCGCAGGTTACTGAGGTACTCTCCATTAACTCTTATCCCTAACTGTTCCTATTCTAGGCTTCTGAAAACGTCCTGTAAGCACGCAGTGAATAGCATTGGGGAGATTGTGTCCCCCTGCCTTACACCCTTCTTTATTGGTATTCTGTTGCTTTCTTTATGAAGCACTATGGTAGCAGTTGATCCCCTGTAGATTTCTTCCAGAATGTTTATATATATTTCATCTATGCCCTGATTCCGCAGTGTCTGCATGACGGCTGATATTTCTACTGAATCAAACACCTTCTCGTAATCTATGAAGGCTATGTATAGAGGTTGGTTATACTCTGAGCATTGCTCTATTACCTGATTGATAGTATGAATGTGGTCAATTGTTGAGTAGCCTGTTTTAAATCCTGCTTGTTCCTTTGGTTGATTGAATTCTAATGTTTTCTTTACTCTGCTAGCAACTATCTTTGTAAATAGCTTGTATACTACAGAGAGCAAGCTGATCGGCCTGTAATTCTTCAAGTCCTTGTCATCTCCTTTCTTATGTATTAAGATGATGTTAGCGTTCTTCCAAGACTCTGGTACTTTTCCCGTCAGGAGACATCTCGTAAATAGAGTGGCTAGTTTTTCTAACACAATCTGTCCTCCATCTTTCAGCAGATCTGATGTTACCCGATCCTCACCAGCAGCTTTGCCTCTGTGCATGCTTTCCAAAGCTTTTCTGACTTCTTCTATCATTACCGGTGGGGTGTCGTCTGGGTTACTGCTAGTTCTTATAGTATTAAGGTCGTGGTTGTCTCGGCTACTGTACAGATCTCTGTAAAACTCCTCCGCTATTTTACCTATCCTATCCATATTGGTAGTTATTTTGCCTTCTTTGTCCCTTAGTGCATACATCCGCCTTTTGCCTATCCCAAGTTTCCTCTTCACTGCTTTGACGCTTCCTCCGTTTTTCAGAGCGTGCTCAATTCTTTCCATGTTATACCTTCTTACATCGCATACTTTACGTCTATTAATCAACTTCGAAAGCTATGCCAGTTCTATTTTGTCTGTTGTACTTGACACTATCATGATTTGACGCTTCTTAATTAGGTTCTTCGTTTCCTGGGAAAGCTTTCCGGTGTCCTGTCTAGCTACCCTGCCTCCAACTTCCACTGCACACTCCGTGATGATACTCGTCAGATTATCATTCATTGTATCTACGCTAAGGTTGGTTTCCTCGCTAAGAGCAGAGTACCTGTTCTGCAGTGACACTCTGAATTCCTGTACTTTCCCTCTCAGTGCTAGCTCATTGATTGGCTTCTTGCGTATCAGTTTCTGTCGTTCCTTCTTCAAGTCTAGGCGGATTCGAGCCCGTACCATTCTATGGTCACTGCATCTTACCTTGCCAACCACTTCCACATCCTGCACGACTCCTGGGTGTGCAATCATTATAAAGTCTATTTCGTTCTTATTTACGCCATAAAGGCTCCTCCATGTCCACTTGCGGTTTTCTCGTTTTCGGTAGAAGGTATTCAAAATACGCAGATTATTGCGTTCTGCGAATTCTACTAATAGCTCTCCTCTGGCGTTTCTAGTGCCGATGCCATAATCTCCTACTGCCTGGTCTCCAGCCTGCTTCTTCCCTACCTTTGCATTAAAGTCGCCCATTACTATAGTATACTGTGTTTTCACCTTACTCATTGCCGATTTCACGTCTTCATAGAAGCTTTAAACTGAAGCGTCATCATGGCTGGATGTAGGCGCGTAAGCCTGTACTACCTTCATTTTGTACCTTTTATTCAGTTTAATTACAATGCCTACCACCCTTTCATTAATGCTATAGTAATCCTCTATGTTGCCAGCTATGTTTCTGTGAATTAGGAACCCTACTCCCAGTTCTCTTCTGTCTGCCAAGCCCCGATAGCAAATGACGTGCCCATTCTGTAGCACAGTATAGGCCTCATCTGTCCTCCTAACCTCACTCAGCCCTATTATATCCCATTTAATGCCTTCTAGCTCCTCGAATAATACAGCTAGACTTCCCTCACTAGACAACGTTCTAACGTTAAACGTTGCTAAGTTCAAGTTCCAATGGTGGCCTGTCCGTATCCAGAGATTCCTAGCACCCTCTGCTGCTTTGCAGATCTGACCGCCGCCGTGGTCAGTTGCTCCGCAGCTGGTGGGGACTGAGGGCCGTGAGTTAATTGACGAATGCCTACGGGAGGGGGTGGCCAGATACTGCACCAGGGTGGCCAATCCTTCTCTGGTGAGATCAAGAGGATATTTCGGCTACGCTTATCATTTGAAAGCCCTCCGCACAGTGTACGATTACAGCCTCATGACCTAAATCCGTCACATCATGAAGAGTAGGTGTGGGTTGTTGCATTGGAGAACGTTTCGGCTGCAGACAACGTTCGAAAGACTTCTATACAGAATTCAGTTCCATTATTAGGACCGATATCTGTGACTTCATGAACAGTTGGTTGCGACTGGTTGCTTTAGAGAATACTTTGACTAAAGACAACGTCCAGAAGTTTTTCATAGAGGATTCAGTTCCAATATTATGACCGATATCTGTGACTTTATAAACAGTTGGGTGTCGTTTGTCGCTTTAGAGAATACTTTGATTAAAGACTACGTACAGAAGTCTTGCATACAGGGTTCAGTTACAATGTTATGACCGATATCTGTGACTTCATGAACAGTTGAGTGCGGTCTGTCACTTTAGAGAATACTTTGATTAAAGACAACGGCCACAGGTATTTTATACAGAGATCAGTTTCAATATTATGACCGATATCTGTGACTTCATGAACAGGTGTGTGTGATTTTTCGCTTTAGAGAATACTTTGACTAAAGAAAACGTCTAGAAGTCTTCCATACAGGGTTCAGTTACAATATTATCACCGATATCTGTGACTTCATCAACAGTTGGGTGCAGTTTGTCACTTTAGAGAATACTTTGTTTAAAGACAACGTCCAGACGTCTTCTATACAGGGTTCAGTTGCAATATTATGACCGATATTTGTCACATCATGAAATTGTCAGGCACAGCTAGTTGCATTAGAGCACATTTCGACCATTGAAAATGCCCAAAGGCATTGTACACAGTATTTGTTTGCTATATTATGACCACTATCTGTTGTACCAATAAGAACCATGTGTGCTTTATTACATTGGAGGATATTTCTAACACACACACATCAGCTGAAAGCCTGCTACTCTGGCCTCAATTGTAGTCTTATGACTTAAATCTGTCAGATCATGAAGTTTCAGGCGTGATTATTAGGCTGAGGGCTATGAAATATGACGTGTAAATGTACTGAAGTCACCAGCATATTTACGATATTATTAGTAAATTTGGTAGTGCAGGTATAGGAACCCGGTATTTTATAAACCTGATTAGGAGGGCAGCCGCCGCCTCATTCACCGAAGACAGGACGGTGGGGGGGGGGGGCGGGTTAATGTCACTTTCGTATCTTAACATAGTATCAAGGGGGCGCTAAGTCAGCCCCTCCCTGTTATAGAAAGAGGGAAGGGGCACTGCGACAAACTTTTGTGTCCACCTCCCTTAAGGAGAACCCTGCACACGCCTATGATAGACGTGCAGTATCCTAGACGCGAATTTTCATTCACGGGAGCGGTGCACGCACCGATGTTGATTTCTGGTACATACCGTTGTAGTTACTTTGGGCATTGGGCTGTCAATTACTTCTAAAATAGTCTAAGCTGTGGTGGGTGAAGCGCTATCAACTTTTTAACGTGTTCTTATATCCTCTAAAACATACAAACCCGCTCCAGTTGAGAACGTGCCGTTCTGTGCTGAACTTGGACAGTTCTAAGCCAAAAGATCAAGCAACATTGTGCATCGGCCTTGGACGCGTGGGCGTGAATGTGGTCGACGCGTGCCAGTAGTTGCGGGCCCTTTTCCTCCACAGACGCGACTAGACGCTTTTGACGCATAGGCGCGTGCATACGCGTGTCAGTGGTTGGCACTTAACAGGGTTGCCGGCCAAGGAAACGGATTGCACGCGTAGAACACACCGGCACCATACACAAGGGTAGCAATGGCAAAGGGGAGTATGAAGTTCCGTCGGCGTGCACAGTCTTCAGACGGTGTAAACAGGGTGGTCAAATCACAAATAGAGTCAGAGAAAACGGACACCAGAGTGGCAGAGAACGGAGAAATGAACGGCAGAGAACGAATAACGGAGAGAACGAATAATGGAGAGAACGGAGAACGGAGCAGCGACAACCAATTTAACCACCGGGCTCGTGACGTCGACGACAGTGGTACTGAAAGAAGACAAAGAGAGTCGAGCTCTAGCGCAGTCAACGACCGCATCATTTGTAGAAAGGTAGCCCTAACCGAGGATCGCGTCATAGGACGCATGTGGTAGGACAACGAATTCCACAATGTAGAATGCGTCATTGATAAGAAGACGTGCGGTGCACGCCGCCACAGGCTTAACGTGCTGCGAGCTCACCGTCCGTAATAAAAGATCAGAAACGGGTGTCGTCACTTTCTGCAGTTTGCGACACAAATGTTCACTTAAAACAGAAACAGCAGCTCCTGTGTCGACAAGAGCGTTCGTCTCCACACCTCCAATAATAACCGTGATCTCGTTTGGAGGCAAAAGATGAAGCCCTTAAACTTTCGACGAGGGCGCAGTTCGCGCCTCAGGAATGGCGGCTTGCAGTTTTCCTCTTGCGTGTGGTTGGTTCGGCGGAGCATGGGAACTGAGCGGCGCCGGGAAGGTGATCGACGTGAGGGGAACTGGCACGGTGCGAATAAGCGCGCGATGAGTCGGCGGAAACAGGGTGGGCTGGCTGCTGTGACATGTATTCGAAGTTGGCTGATGTAATCATTGGAATGCCGCAGGCGTACCAGATCGGCCTGTTGCCTGGAGTGCGCCAAGGGTTGTGAGGTGATCCGGGAGGCGAGAGCGGTTGGGTGAACAGGGCGTGTTGGCGAGTAGAAGTTGGTGACTGGGGCGGATACTGTTCTCGTCGGTCCAGCATAGAAACGGGTAACGGCCTCAGCGTAGGTGAGAGGCGCTGCAGGCTGCATTGGTGGTGCAGCAGATGGAACCACCTGAGCAACTTGAGCCTGAATGACACGACGAAGTGAATGATCCACTGCCGTAGGACTCTCGGTGACAGAATTGACAATAGAGAGCTGACGAGCTACTTCCTCACGGGCGTATTGCTTTGTTTGCGACAGTAAGGTGGACTATTCAGCGCCAATGCTCTTGGCTTCCAAAGATGAGAGTTCCACTGTGGAAATTTCGGAGCGACGGGTAGAAAGGTGCTCTTTGCGCAGCTTGTCAAAGCTTTCGCACAGTTTAATTATTTATGCTACTGTCTCAGGGCACATGGCTACCAGCATATGAAATGCATCGTCATCTATGCCTTTTAGTATGTGCCTTATTTAGTCATACTCTTCATAGATGCATTCACGCGCTTACTGAGATCGATGACGTCCTCAATGTAACTTGTAAACGTCTCACCGTTCCCTTGGGCTCTGGCACGGAGGCAATGTTCGGCTCGAAGCTTGCGTAATCCTGGCCGACCGAAGAATGAAGCGATGATTCGCTTGAATGCCGACCAGGTGGTGAACTCGGCATCATGGCTGTAGTTCCATAGCCTCACCACATGGGTCAGATAAAAGCTGACGCGCGTCAACTTAGCAGGGTCATCCCATTTGTTGGGACCGCTAACACGCTCAAACTCTACCAGCCAGTCTTGGACGTCTAGTTTGTCGGTGCCGCTCAACATCGGAGGGTCATGCTGGGAAGGAGCGGCGTCCACCATTGACAGCAACCGCTGGATAAAAGTCGCCATCGACCACCTCACGCGGTACGAGGAAACATCTGCGCTACCAGCCCCCACCGCGAAAGACGTCGCGTGGTTCCTTCCTCGTCATATTATTCTGCGCCATGGGGCCCCACGTAAATTACTTAGTGACCGTGGCTGCATCTTCCTCTCGAATGCCACCAAGGTTCTGCACACTACACCTCATCCGCATACCGTCATCAAATTAACGGCATCACGGAACGCTTCAATCGTACCCTTGCCGACATGCTGGCGATGTACATGTTGGAAGACCACACAAACTGGGACCGCGTACTTCCTTTCGTCAACTACCCTTACAACTCGGCGTCTCAAACTACCATTGGCGTCTCTTCCTTCTTTCTCCTGTATGGACGTGAACCTTCATGTTCTATGGACACCATTCTGCCTTACCAACCGGACGTTTCTATGGGCACACTCATCTACCAAGCTGCTGCTTACGCTGAAGAATGCCGTAAACTGTCTCGCTCGTACACCACGCCAGCTCAGTCGCGCCGAAAATTTCGTCATGACACCTTTGCGTCTGATGCCCATTACACCTCGGGAAAGCTAGTTTGCCTTTGGGTCCCGTGTACAACTCCCGGGCTTTCCACCAAGCTTTTGTCACGGTAGTACGGTCCTTACCGCATACGGGAGCAGACATCTTCCGTAAACTACGTCGTCAAACCGGTCGACCCATCACACGTTCATCGCTGCCGAGGCCACGATACAGTTCACGTCACGTGACCTAAACCTTGATAAGACCCAGCTATACCGTTTTTTCCTTAAGTCGCCGCCGCCAGGATGGCTCCTCTTTGTGCGGGGAGGAAATTGTACCGGTGCACATGGGCGCTGGCTCTGTGCCAGTGAGAGAAATAACGACAACGTTCGTGTGTCGCTCTCTCGGTCTCCTGTTTTCTGTGCTGGAGCTGTCTTGCTTGCCTTGGCGAGTTTTTTGCTGAAACTTCTCCGAAGAACACACTTGTTACCTTATAATAAATAAATAAATAAGTATATATATATATATATATATATATATATATATATATATATATATATATATATATATATATATATATATATATATATATATATATATATATATATATATATATATATATATATATATATATATATATATACACTGACACTGACGAAGGCTGGCCCACCAGCCGAGACGTATGTGATTAATAAAAGTGTTTCCTCGTACGTCGTGCTTTCTCGCTTCCGTTTTTACTACGGAGCAAGTGGTGGACCACGTATTCGAGATGAAGAGTGAACGGCATCAAGTGGTTGGGCAACGTCTGGGGTCATATGCTGAAGCGATGACTTAGCAAATGCCGACTTTCGTGCAGAAGGGAGACGCGCTCGATGGCTGCGTTTTTCCCAAAATAGGCATTGTCGTCTGCCACTGAACTCGTGTGCCACTTCGTCTTCTGTCAGACGTCGAATCTTGTTGTGCGTTCGAATGGTTGAAGACTGCCTGTAAAATTGACGACTGCGTGCAGTTGTCTGTGGATGGTGGGTTACAAGCAAGTCTTCGTCGTAGTCGTCATCGTATTTTTAAACCAAACGATAATTTCTTGTTTTATCTTTTCCCATGACTCGCCGTTTTGAATTATGTGGGTGAGGTAGAAATTGAAGGCCTCACCGCAGATGTAGTCGGTAAAGTTGGCGACCATCTCCCGTTCCGACCATGATGCAGCGGTTGAGTGGTGCTCGAACAGGTCGAACCAGTCCTGTACAGGTCCATCGTCCGCTGCTCCGGTGTACTTGGGGATGGGAAGGTCAGCCGATAATTCTGGCATGATGCTGGTCACTGTGTGCGGCCAGGAGATAATTCCGTAGTCGATGTATGGTCAGGGCGTCTTGTGGAGAACTGTGTCGACGATGAGACACTGATGAAGTGGCTGGGAGGTCTTCATCCTATCGACTCGTGTGACGCTATGATGTATTGGCGACGTGGGCTGGCTCATACGCCATGTTTATTCTATTCTCACTTCTTCTACCTCAGCCTCTACCTTCAGTCAATACCTACGTATGTTATATATATATATATATATATATATATATAAAATAAGGGAAAGAAGTGTATACCTAAGGGCTCGTTTTTCCGTGTTTTAACACAATATTAATGAGATATAACAGACAGTAATGCCAAGGAATGTACAGGGGAAGTTATTAAAACCAATAGAATGTAAATAAGAAGAAAGAAAAGTGGATGAAAAAATTACCAACTGTGAGCAGTTGGTAATTTTTTCATCCACTTTTCTTTCTTCTTATTTACATTCTATTGGTTTTAATAACTTCCCCTGTACATTCCTTGGCATTACTGTCTGTTATATCTCATATATATATATATATATATATATATATATATATACACCTCCACGGATATATATATCCTCTGCCACTGATGGACGACGCTCTTGACTGCCTTAGTGGAGCAAATTATTTCTCTTCCATCGACCTTCGTTCAAGGTACTGGCAGATATCAGTTGATAATCTGGACCGTGAAAAGACAGCATTTATAACTCCCGACGGGCTATATCAGTCCAAAGTCATGTCGTTTGGGTTATGCAAAGCCCCGGCTACATTTGAACGAATGATGGACGCTCTTCTTCATGGTTTTAAGTGGTCAATCTGCTTATGCTACCTTGATGACGTCATTGTTTTTTCGCAAACTTTCTAAACTCGCCTCGAGCGTCTCTGGACAATTCTTTCGGTTTTCTGCAAAGCAGCGCTCCCGCTAAACTCGTCGAAATGTCACTTCGGCCGCCGGCAGCTCACTGTCCTTGGACACCTTGTCTATTCTTCTGGTGTTCGTCCCAATCTTGAGAAAGTCCACGCCGTCAAGGATTTCTTTGTGCCAACCTCTGCGAACGACGTTCGAAACATTGTGGGCCTCTGTTCTTACTTTCGTAGATTTGTGCGGAATATCGCTGAAGTCGCACGCCTGCTCACGGAACTACTAAAAAATGTGACTTTTGTGTGGGGACCTGAGCAAGCCAGAGCATTTCGTTGAACTGACGACTAGGCTTTCGACGCCACCGATTGTCGGCCACTTTGATATATGCGCTCCAACGGAAGTGCGTACCGACGCCAGCGGCCACAGAATTGAAGCCGTTTTTGCACAACTACAGCATGGCTGCGAGCGCGTTATTGCATACGCTAGCCGTCTTTTTATCGCCAGCAGAGCGAAATTACTCTATGACTGAACGCGAATGCCTCGCACTCGTCGAGCAGTGGCTAAATTTCGGCTGTATTTGTATGCACGCCTGTTCACGGTTGTCACTGATCACCACGCCTTATACTAGTTGTCGTTCTTAGAAGATACTAGCGGACGTTTCAACCGGTGGGCTCTACGGCTACAGGAATATTCCTACACGGTTGTCGACAAAGTAGGCCACCACCATGAGGATGCTGATTGCTTGTCGCGTCATCCAGTAGACCCAGCAGACCTTTCGGAGAGCGATGACTCTACTTGCGTTTTAGCACTTTCTGCGTTGAGCAACATTGCAGATCAACAACCCCGTGTTCCTCACCTCAAAGATATAATCAATCCTTCGGCTCGGTTGTCCCACAACTCCTCCTCTCCTTATGTTCCTGCTCAAAGATGGCGTATTATATCGCTACCGCATGCATTCTGACGGACCTGAGTTGCTGTTGGTCATACCACAATATATTCGTCAGACTTTCTTCGCGCAGTTGCTAGATATTCTGACAGCTGGTCACCTGGAAGTTTCAAGAACTTATGGCCGCGTTCGACGTCGCTTCTTTTGGCCCAGTATTTACCGATCCGTCTGCCGTTACGTCACCTCATGCAAATCTTGTCAACACCGCAAAAACCAGCAACCCTTCCAGCGGGACGTCTTCAGCCCATTCAAATCCCATCCAAACCATTTTTTAGGGTAGGTGTTGACTTACTAGGACCATTCCCTTTATCGGCCAGCGGAAAAAAGTGGATAGCAGTCGCCACGGATTACACCACTTGGTATGCCATCACACGGGCCCTTCCTACCAGTTTCGCGACCGACGTCGCTGACTTTCTTCTAGAAGACATCATATTACACCATGGCACTCCTCAGCAACTGCTTACAGATCGGGGTCGCTACTTTTTATCACAAGTTATCCAAGACTTATTACACTCTTGCGCTACAAAACACAACATCAACAACGGCGTATCATTCTTAAATCAGCGGGCTAATGGAGCGGCTAAATTGAATCATCACAGACATGCTCGCCATGTGCGTTTCTTCCGACCATCGTGACTGGGACTCTGCCCTCCCATTCCTGACATTTGCCTATAACACATCCATGCATGATACTGCAGGTTTCTCGCCATTTTTCCTCCTGTACGGACGAGAACCTACATTGCCTTTTGACACTCTCCTCCCTGCCGTTAGCCACGCGTCAGAATATGCCCACGATGTGATCTCTGGAGATCTACAGGCACGTGAGATTGCTCGCCTGCGTCTGAGCGATTCGCAGGAACGACAACGACTGGTCTACAACGCGTGCCATCGTGTTGTCTACTTTGGTCAAGGTGACACAGTCCTTCTCTGGACGCCGTCGCGGCGAGTTGGCCTGTGCGAAAAGCTGGCTTTGCCTTACTCAGGTCCGTACCGTGTGCTGCGCCAAGTCACCGTCGTGACACATGAAATTGAACCTTTTAACGCCGCCAGCGCGCGATCGTGCTCTGACGTTGTTCACGTTACTCGGCTGAAGCATTAATTACTACTCGGACCAACCAAGCACCGAGACGGTGCCTTCGCCGCCGGGAGTGATGCTACGGGGTGCCACAAATGAACCTTATAGGAACTCGGACAATGTCTAGGGCGAGCTGGTACAGACTAAGCTCCGCATTGTATGCCTACCTGTTTACCTAAAGTAAAAGTAATTTGCTGACGCGTTCCCCCTATATATATATATATATATATATATATATATATATATATATATATATAACTTTTTCATCCACTTTTCTTTCTTATTTACATTTCATTGGTTCTAATAACTTCCCTTGTACATTTTTTGGCATTACTGTCTGTTATATCTCATTATTATTGTGTTAAAACACGAAAAAACGAGCCCTTAAGCATACACTTCTTTCCCTTATATATATATATATATATATATATATATATATATATATATATATATATATAAATCAAGCGTCTTCTGTGAATCCAGTGATGAATAGAAATTGTCTTGAGCGGACAAACGTGGGAAAACTTTTATTACTCCTATGTTTCGGCCCGGGTCCGGCCTTCGTCAGGGCCTTCCCTGACGAAGGCCGGACCCCGACCGAAACGTAGGAGTAATAAATGTTTTGGCACGTTTGTCCGTTCAAGCCAATTTCTATATATATATATATATATATATATATATATATATATATATATATATATATATATTGTGGGGATCGCGACGACCGGCTGCCTTTGCAGACCGATATATAGGGTGAATTAAGGAAAGGAGGATGTGGGGATCTGAGGCACGCCCGCGACCATTTCGCGGGCATTACGCCACACAGCCACACCCTTTTGCTTTTCTGCTCTGTTAACACCACGTGGCGATAGATGGCGCCACGTGCGGGCACGGCACGCGGTACGTGCGCACCGAGGGAGCGCTCTCTTCTCCGTGGTCGGCGCCGGGTAAGCACGTGTTTTCCTTCGTCCGCGTCCCCTTTTGGAATCGCCGGACTGTAGCCTGCCTGGGGTGGCCTTGGGCACCTCGGCAGGCGCGTTTACTTGAGTGCTAGCTTCGGTAGCGTACGTTAAGCCCACAGCGGTGCCTAGTGCTTGAAGTGGTCGTACCACAACGAGCCGCCCTTTCCGTAGGCCTAGGCGTACGAGGTTTGCCCTAACACTCGCGACCAGGCCCATTGGCCATCGTGAGAGTGCGCAGCATAGCAGCGAGGGACCTTTTCCCGACCGGCGTGTCAAAGCTCGCCATTGCCAGCTGCGACGTGTTCGCGGTTTTCCCCTTATTGTGAACGTCCGCGTGCGGGTGCCTTTGCTACCCGCGTCCCGGGAGCGGACGTTGTACTGTTGTGCGGGGTGCCGCCAGAGGCAATAAAGTGTTGTGTATTTGTGCATTAGAACACTGTCTATTTGCCGCGCCACGCTAAACGCCTTATTAGTTGAGCGCGCGCGGAGCGGTGCGCTACACGCGAGTAAACGGAGTAGCGACCCTGTGGCTTGCTAAGCGTGAACCCGCGGTGATCGTCCGCTACGGTGAGTAGCGGGGTCACCATAATATATAAGATCTAACAGACAGTAATGCCAAGGAATGTATAGGGGAAGTTATTAGAACCAATGGAATGTAAATAAGAAGAAAGAAATGTTTGTGAAAAAATAACCAGCCGTGAGCAGAAACCTACGACCTTTGAATAACGCGTTCGATGTTCTGAACGCGGAAGGGATCAGGCCGCGAGGCATGGTCACGCCACTCAGCGATTCTACAGTAGGGTACAACTAAAGAAGGCAGGAGAGGCTTCGCCCAGATTACCGAAGCTCTGCAGTCAATTTGCTCCACGACTAAAGAAATAGTCCCACTCAAAAATTATGACTGTTTCTAAAAAACCTATTTGTCCGTATAAATAAGATCTGTGTATTGTCAAGAGTGCTTTTGCAAAACGGTACTGATAGAAATACTACAGCGCATGCGGATCGCGAGAGAAAAATAACTCTGCGCCTTTTACAACGCTGTGCGTCGTCTTCTACGCAGCATTATCCAAGGTACCGGGCGTGTAATTGTAAAGCAGTCGCTTGTTTCATAGCATAAGATTCGTATGAACTTTTTGTGTGTTTGCACAAGCTTTTTTTATTGTGCCAGGCTTTTTTTGTTGCAAACCTGCAATCTCGTGAGTTCATGTGCGTTGGCACACGGCATTCCGTGCCAGACTTCTTCAATTATATGAGTTGCGAAACTGCGTTCCCAAATCCGGACACGCAGTTGGCAAAATTTTTCGGGAAGTTAGCTGTCGTTCACGTTACCTGGGAGCGGCAACTCAAAACACAAATAATGCATTCAATATTGGGCATGCGGGTCAACAGGTGGCACGAGAACCTGCTCACTCCTTAAGTCTCTGAATATTTTTAGGAAAGTACCGCAATCATTTTGACCTAGCTGCCGCAACGCGCACCCTCATCTCCCGCCTTTCGCCTCCCGAGTTGCCAGAAGCAACGTTCGTGTTATCAGCGTGACATAACATCCTTGATATGACAGTAGCGTGAGCCGAATTATAGAGCCGGTGCCCACATTGTGGCCGTTCAGGAGAGGATATAGACAAGGTTTTGGACACTTGGGAAAGGAGGGTTGGACACATTGGAGAGAATATCCCAGGTAGTACAAAGCATTGAAGTAACGTTGTATTTTTGTTAAGAATGTTGTAGAAACGTTTTATGTTTTCAAACAACATCGTCTGAACGTTTCACATGAAACATATAACGTTCTTGTTCCATGTAAAACATAATTATATGTTAGAAGTACACTGTTAAAATAACGTTGAATGTGGAATGTTAGTACAACATTCAAACAAAACATTGCACCTTGAATGTATATTTCAAACACTAAAAACATTAAAATTGCACGAAGAATTAACATAACAGGTAAACATCCCAGTAATGTTCATGCAACATTTTACAATCATTATTTGCCAAAATGGCTCATGAACCAAGAAATTTATAACTTATTGCTGGCGAGAAATACTTCTTGATGTAAAACGACTGCTCTATAAAATACAAAGAAAACATTATTTCATTTAAGAAATAAATTTTTTTTGCTAAGTGACACCAGATAATGATAGTTACACTAACATATAGTGCAGTCAATCTGTGGCTATTTTTCATTTGATAGTGCAACCATTCTATGCATGCTTATGAACTGCTTTTACTGCTTTAAATGTCATGCAGAGCTGTCTTTTGGTCATGTATTTGTAGTAACTTTTAAGTTTCTTGCGCAAAACTGTGGCATGTACTTCAATAGCCAAACTACCATAGACGTCGGCATGAGTTAAATCTTGGGGGGGGGGGGTTGCAATGCGGTGGGGGAGTGCTGGTGTGGCTTGGGCAAATGATGCTTTAAATTTGCATGCCCCTGCTGATTCCTAAGAACACTGGTGACTCAGAACAGGTTGGCAAAACAATAATGCAATTTCTTTATTGAGGTCCCAATGCTTTACATGCGGGAGTAAGCCATACAATTATTGTAAAAAAACAGAGATTCTAAGGCTTCCCTAAAGCTATCCAAGTTTGAATGATGGTGATGCTCTTGGAAAGACCGTTCCAGTCCTGGGTGGTCTAGCAAACGAGCGACAGTGGGTCACGGTGCAAACAAGAGGCAGGTAGACAGCCTCGTAGTAGTGTGTGTGGGCTGAAGTATGATGAGCAGTTTGAAAGTAATATTAAAATGTATGCATTCGGTGGTACAAATATATTCTAGTGATTGTGCATTGCAGTTATACAATATGTACGCTTGGGTTAGACCTTATATAAGCAACACCAGCTGGTACAGTGGAAATAAGCGTATATTAATTGGAACAGATTAATGCAACTGCATGGTTTAGGTCAAGCTCCATAGACTTCATTTCGGCTGCGTTCAAACTGCAGAAAATTACTTTAATTTTGAGCCAATTCATGTTCTGTAAGTTCCAAAATTTGACTCATGGAGGGGCAAAATGCAAGTTATAGTGAAAATAACCAGAAGCTTTGTAAGTATTGTAAACTATCTTACTTCAGAAGACGTTTAGATTCTGGGAATTCTTAAAAAATAAGACACTTAGCATAGTTTAGACACTATATCTTAGCATGACCTCACCAGACTTTTGCGATCCTTTAGGCTTCTATCAGCGAAACTGTTTAGCAAGTCGCGAGTGGGTGGCAGAAAACTATTATTGTAACAGGTATGTGCCTTTGTGCAGCCTACCAGATAACTATCATCATTATAAATGGGTATGTGTGATAGAAATCAGGAAAATCTCACTACTCGCCACAGGTCCACTAATAATGATGAATGCAACAGTTAGCCCAACAAATCACTTCAAAGCAACAGCAAGTCGATGACCCCTGAGCCCGTATAAGAAAATACTAGACAATGAGAAAGGCAGCGGCGAGAAGACCCTGAAGCAACAAAAAGCCTGCGCTAAAGACGTGCCTGTCGATCTGTAAGAGGTGTGGACGCTCAGTTTCAGGGCGAGTTTCTGTCTCTGGAATTTGAATAACTGTGTCGTGCCTGTGACCGTCTATGGGCTTCCCTGATCTAAAAATCAACGTAAAAACAACCTAGCATCACCTAGCTAAAGCCTAGGAGCAACCAGATAAATCTTCACAATTGTCCAGTTTTGCCGTTTCAAGCTTTGAGCGGCATGCATGCCTACATACTATCCAAGCTTACCGAGCTATTATCTCGACAACAATGCCCAGTGTTTCATGGCGAGCCTCAGTCAAACCAGTTCAAGACACGCTGCGGAGCATTCGAGTTAAGCTTTCCAACAACTGTACGGTGAAATGTCGTTTAAGAACCCCGGATGGTTAAAATTTTTTAAGCTCTCTGTTACAGTGCGCTCATATTCATATTGGGGTTTTGGCACGTAAAACCCCGATAATATTATTATTAAAACTAAACAAAGCCAAACATAATGAAATGACAGTGAAAACAGTCTGGCTGTTCAAATTTTAGTGCATAAAGGAAAACAGAGCAGCAAGAACATTCAACATCAGCAGTCATGTTGTGCGTTCTCTGTGTGCAGTCTGCTCTTGTGTAATAATATTTCAACAACAGCCAATGCCCGATTTCACACCGTTTCTGTTATGTTCACCTTGCAATTGTGTTCAATTAATGGAGATATAGCAACTCGTTCAGGATTGTAGGCACTGCGTTAATAGGATAAGGTTAGTTTTTACATCTTCTTCTGGAGCAGAGCCCCAATAAATGCCGCCATTGGCCAAAAATGAGACGTCCCATGAAAAACATTAAGCTAACGTAGCTCCTTAGCCACAACAGCAACAGGGAAGCTACCTATATGAGGCGTAAAGCAAGTGTACGAGTACAACGTATCGTAGGCTGTACAACTGCATGCAGTCGGCCACTCGGTCAAAATAGCTGAACACTAGTCAGGAAATGTCCTGCCGAAAGTCAATGAGTGCACAGACATGACATTGCAACCAACAAAATACGGTCAACGGGCACATTCTCGTCTTCGCTGCTTCGGTGAATCGTGAATGTAAGGCGTGAAGACAGCGCGCAAAGGCAGTGTGCAGCTGGGCTAGCTACCCTTGCTGGGCCTCACCACGAACTGAACTTAACTCTGACATGCTGAACACAGCTAGCACATTCCATAAAACATGCCGTAAGGTAAGACAGGTTGGCGTCGATCAACGCGCCAACCACCTTCCGAAATCAAATCAAAAGCACAGTAGGCAAGCGCTGAGAGTCCCAAAAGATCTGTGAAGGCCAAACTGTGCGACATTCGAATGTCAGCGTCCCCTACAGTTTTGCAGATGATGCACACATACTCCATACGTTGCTAAACGATGCCCCACATCAAAATTTGTTACCAATACGATCTTTTACGACGCTAGTTTTGCCAACAGCTCTAGCACAGCTTGCTTTACGGCTTTATATGAGTTTTTACAATTGCAGCCATCGAGCCACTTCACGGGCAAAGCCCCGTTTTTGCTTCTGTTTTTGCTCAACTGGGTAGGTGACGCTAGTGAACATTTACTAATGTTTAAAAAATAAACGTAATTTAATTAGATAACAAAAAATTGCTATATTGGACAAGAAAATAAATAAATAATTTCTTTTGTTTTGCAAGTGTTTTTTGTTACAGCACTAGTAATCATAATCCAATGCAGCACTTAATTTTTCTATATTTTGGCTCAAGTCTGCAACCCTGGAAGCGTCTTTCTTTTTGATTCACGGAGGAAGGAAAGGTCTTCCTCCGTGTTTTGGCTCGTGTTTCCTCCTGTTTTCTTGGCGAGCGTAGACGATCGTGACGACGAGACCGGCGCGCTTTTTTGTTTACGCTTGTGAAGGTAGTATAGAAAGGTAAGCAATAATAAGTTCATTGCCTTTTAAAGCTGCCAATCTCGATGAAATGAAACTAATGCATGCGTGTAGTACCAATGTCACACGGTACCGCTCCGTGGCTGACACAAAAGTACAAGAGGGGTCAACAGTTTCCAGGCCACGCTGTCATAGGAATACATGGGATGGTAGCCTAAGAACTTTTGACCAACCCTGTACATCGAAAACACGGTGATATAAAAACCAATCCGTGGGTGGAGTTTGGCGCAGCGCAATCTGAAAGTAGGATCGCGTTGCGATTTGGGCTGATCGCAGTTGGAGGTGTCAGCACCTGATCCGGCTCAAGCCTCATCCATATCGGTCCTTTTTGCGATTGTAACTGCTCGAGCGGCACCGGTACAGTCAATTTTAATCGCGGTCAGGTCCAATCGATATTTGTGTGATGTTTGCGTTTTTCGTCTTGTATTTGGTAAGGGGACGCAAATTTTAAATGTCCTGGTGTACTTATTATACTGTGTGTGAAAAAGAAATGGTCCTGGTTGATATGCATATTTCCAGCTGCTGTACGTACAACACGCAAGGCAGCAGATGCTGTGGTCAGCCACGTGATTGGCGATTGGTTACGCTTTGCCAATGCAAGGCTTACTGTATCCAAGGCAAGCAAAAACCTAATGTTTATTATTTTGCATCATACAGCCGAGCTATCACTCTTTTTGTCCTTGCCATCTATAGGTTTGTGGCATAACGTTTTCACAAGTATTTCAGTGTTCTTTTGTAAGAAAGAGAAAGTAGTAAGTTTTCTACTTGCACTTTTTTCATAAATAATCTTACTTAAAATGTAAATATATATATATATATATATATATATATATATATATATATATATATATATAGTTATATAGTTAGTACTATTAAACTTTATTTTCATTTCTGAGTACTTTTTAGTATTATTTATTTTTATATATTTTTATTTACGTTTTTGTTTGTTCATCCTTTACAAGAATACCCATTCATTTATTTTCAGTATGACTGGTTGTACATTTTTCTGCAAGAGAGGGCAGGTGGAGGGAGGGGGAGAGGGCACATTAGCTTTCCAACGTGGCCATGATTTTCCGAAAGCTGGAGCGGGTCGTATGCTTCTTGTGTGTGTGTGTGTGTGTGTGTGTGTGTGTGTGTGTGTGTGTGTGTGTGTGTGTGTGTGTGTGTGTGTGTGTGCGTGCGTGCGTGCGTGCGTGCGTGCGCGCGTGTGTGTGTGTGTGTGTGTGTGTGTGTGTGTGTGTGTGTGTGTGTGTGTGTGTGTGTGTGTGTGTGTGTGTGACCCAATGCCGCGGGCCAGCCGCCGAACCACGTGAACTTAAACTCGATCCATGTGTGGGATGCGAGTAAGCAAAATATGTTCCACATTTTTTTCGTCTTTCTTGGTCGCCTCCGCTGGCGGCGCGTCTTACCTATACCCAGTAACAATGCCAGAATTACCCGCTCGTTTCCGGCGGCTCTCCGTCGCTCCTTTCTGGTTCCTCTCCTTCTTCTGCTTCTTGTTGTCTGTTGCTACCTCGTTCGCCCGCTTGTCTTTTTTTTTTGGAGGGTCTTTAAACTGTGAGGGTGACCCTCTGCTACGGGAACTTGTATCATTTCACTTACATCCTCCGAAGAAGGCTGGTCCACCAGCCGAAACCTGTTAGGATTAAATAAATATTTTATTGTTTTGTTTCCTATACTGCACTATTCTCGAAGTTTATAACTTTTATTACGGTAGCCGGAAGAAACTCTGATCATCTATTTCATATATGTATGTATATATATATATATATATATATATATATATAGAGAGAGAGAGAGAGAGAGATAGATAGAAATCAGGTTGAGCGGAAAAACGTACGGAAACTTTCATTACTCCTACGTTTCGGCCGGGGTCCAGCCTTCGTCGTTCCCTGACGAAGGCCGGACCCTGGCTGAAACGTAGGAGCATGGTCTCTCAATACTTTTTACTGGTCATGAAACTCCCGCGAAAGTTTCATATAGGGACAAAAGTGGCCACCAGAGGCGCCACCAGTATACAGGAGGGCATTGATCTGCCGCGCTTGGTAGGGCAGGTGCGTGTTCGCAGAAGCGTTTGCCGTCAAATACACTTCATATATTTTACTTCTCTGTGTTCTCGCTAACAAATCATAGCAGTGATTATTATTGTCAATATTGTACATGATGCGCGTTGTAAAATTGCCCAAGTCATTGATTGCTGGCAATGTTTTGACTGAGAGTATCTGTCAAGTGATGGATGTGTTCGTGGCATTTTTGCATTTCTCAATTTCTGTATAGTCGCTTTCGGGCTTAAACCGAACACTTTCTTTTCTTTGTCTACTCAGATATCTGTTTCAATTTTTTCAGCTTTTTATGTGCGAAATATTTCTGCCTAACGGAGATAAATTTGTGTGCCACTTACCTAGCAGTGGGTAGCATTTTGAACTTTGCAACAACGCTGCGCCTTGCAAGGAAATGTGGGTGAAATTCTCGGCATATTTTTTTGCTGCAATTACTGGCAATTGTCAAGAATTCGAAACTGCCATGAGCACAGGTACATAGAGTTTATTTAAATCTGCCGTGGATGAAACTGTGAATGAAAAGTTGGGAGATATAGCGAATGACACAAAAAACATCACAGAGAAAAAATTTATGCCCCTGGTTTTCTCCCTCCTCTGGCCGGACAGGATGGGCGACCACCAGCACGAAACAGTTTGTTTCGCGCGTAAAAAATTGCAGACGGCACTTAATAAAAAAGTGCACAACTTCTGCCGTGGTGCTCACAAAATGTGTTCCACAGCCAACACTGGCCAAGGAAGTGCGGTCGTCCAGCAAGATGTTTTCAACGATGTTCATGTAGACATTGGCACATGCTATATTGTCTATGGTGCGTATTTCAACATGTTCCTCCACAATTTGCAAGAGGTGCAATAGTTGCTCCGATGGCACTTGCGTAAATCCTCTCGTCTTAATTGCAGTCAATGCAGTTGGCTCACGGGAGTTGCTTCTAAGTGTTGGGAGGCTGTCCTTGAAGCTTACTTTAGCAAAATTCTTTGCAACATAGCCACCAAGGTAATCCAAAATGCAGTCCCTCGTTGACTCCGGATGAATCATATCTTGCATGCATTCAGCATGCTCCAGCAGTATATCATCAAAAAGAACCGCCAAGGTATCAATCTGAAACGTAAATATTTGAACGTAAATATTTCTGACAGCTTGTGAATATCTCCGTACATTCCAACTTTTTTATTCGCGTGCGCCTCTGCTTTTGCGAGTTTCCGCTGGCATGATTGAAGCTGTTGCTTCACGCTGCAAAGTTGCGCCTTCACTCTCTGCAGCTCCAATGCTGAACAAACTGGGACCTCTGTTTGACACTCTGCATCAGCTAAGCCTGGGTGATTCTCAGTTCTTACATCTGCAAAGACTGACAAAGAGCAAATTTCATAAGGGAAGGAGCCAATTTTGTTAGCATATAGTGAGAGAAGTTTGTTAGTGTAGTGAGCGGTTAGCATACTTGCAAGCTTTGTGCCACACTTACCGTCAATTTGTTCGTCGGCTGCAGTGGAGACGTCCGCATTCGCAACTGTCGCATCACAGTCTGGAGAAAGGTCTTGCGGCCTTTTTACAGGTGGGCGCTTTGTTAGCCCACGCGAACGCTGTTTTGGTTTGGAGAGGTAAGCACGCAAACCTTCGAAAATTCTCTGCGCGGCGCCTTCCACCAGTCTTGGCCGATCTCGAGGCAGTGAAACGATGTTCCCATTCACTGTACACACGTCCGCAAGTACGATGTCACTTGCATCGAAATGTTTTTCGCACACGCTAACATACTTCGAGTCGAACAAAAATCCGACAGTCTCCTGACGCGGGATTGCACGTTTCAACCTGTCGCGTTGTTCCGCATCGGCTGGTAAACAGAACAGGAAGACTTTTATAAGAAGTACATGCTATAAGAAGTACATGCCAAATGTACTTCTTATAGCTGTAGCGTGTCATGTAAGAAGCACAGCTAAAACCCTTGTATATGATTAATAATGAAATAGTTGCGTCCGGAACCATTTATATATGCTGCACAAGTCTAATGCAAGTGTACTTAGCGTAGCTCCAGCAGCGCTGGAAGGTATCTGCTTCCATTCAGTGATATAGGGGTCAAAAGCTTTAAATTTTGAAGTGCGATTATGTGCAAGCAGCCAGCAAGTGACAGCATATACCATCAAGGGACTACAATGGCACTATCAAATGTGATGTGTACCAGGAAAGTAGCACTATGGCAAGGCAGTGCAGACAATGATCATTATTGGTGGTTGGATGAAATTCGAGTTTTTAAACAGCTGCTGCGAACAAGTACTTTGCAGAGCACTAACAAGGTTGCATACATTAATTGTACAGTGGTGGTGAATGGTTTTCATTGTCTTATCAATAGCATCTGCAATGCTTATGCTGCTACTAAAGCTATTTTGTTTGTTTATTATCTGCAGTGGTTCCTGATTATTCTTTGTTTTTGCAGAACAAAGTGCCACGGCCTGCTTATTGATCACAGCCAAGCCTCGGATGAGCATCGGGTAATAAAGTATATACGGGCATCATGCAATAGAGTATACTTGCAATCAAGTCATGCAGTTGAGCTGCGTTAATGCTGCCAAACAGCTGCAAAATGTAGAAAGTAATTAAAACTGCTAATCTTAGTGCTTCGAATCAGTCTGGTTCAGTCCATGCATATATATACAAGCTGCTAACGCACATGTGTTCCATCAATAATTTAATGTACTGTAGAATACCCTACTGCATGTTGAAGACACGCTCCAGCTATGATTCGCAAGTTTATTTTTTCAGTTAAAAAGACTTCTGACATTGGGCCTGTTTTCAGCATTGCATGTGTATAATTTACTATTATACTAAATAATTTATAAATGTTACAAGAGTGTAACTTGTAACGTCACTCTTACGTCTTGCTTAACATTATGCAAACATTATCATAACGTTTTATTATTGTTTACATTATGTTCAAGATAACGTTACTGTTACGTTTATTCACAACGTTAGCAGATCATTTAGTTTCGAAGACATTAACAATATTGTTTCAACATTGAAGCTGAACATAATGGTAACATTATTATAACGTATTTGTGCTACTTGGGATGGAGGAGAGTGTCCGTACTCTCTTTATACTAAGGGACTTTACTCACTCCCGACAAGTGGGCCAATGACGTGTTTGGATTTCGATACATGGAGGCTATGTGTAGTTTCGCAACTCCCATGATTGAATAACTCTGTTTCGTGCCAGTTTTCTGAACACAGCGAAGTGACATCAAAACGCGACCCTTTGTTTCCGTACGAGCCTTGTGTCGCCTCGATGGCCACAGCACCAAAAAAGCTTCAACAAGAACAAGAGCGGCCACATCCTGAACAGCGATTCACGCAACATGGTCTTCCACTGCTACACGTATTGGCGCAACAGGGAGCTTGAACGCAGCATGGAGGACACGAACAAGTTTGTCGCGGAAAAGCACGGTGTCGGCGAAAGGACTGTATTGAGGGTGAGAGAGGAAGTTAGAACTTCGCATTTTTCGGGTGGAAAACTGACGACGCTCTCGCGAAAGCGCTCATGCAATGCGGAGGAGAGAAGACGCAGCGCGAAGTTTGACAGCTTCACGTTGGGCGAGCTGAGGTCTTGTGTGCACGATTTCTTTCACCGCAACGAGTTACCGATGGTTGAGAACATAACTGCCGAGTTCTCGGAGCGTAAAAAACTCCCATTACTAACGTGGTGTACTGTGCATTCACCTGCTTGCCGATATAGGCTTCAAGTATGAAAAAGAGAAGCCGCAACTCGCTGCTTGTCGACCGAGAGGACATCACCGAATGGCGGAATCGCTACCTCCGTGACGTGGAGCGTTACAGTGCGGAAGGCTGAAAGATCTACATGGACCAGACACGGGTCACGCGGGACACGCTCGGTCGATCGTGTGGACATACACCGTGGTGCAGAAGCGCGGACGCCTGTTCGCTCGAACGAATGGCCTGATGACGGGCCTTAAACAACCTTCTGGAAAAAGTCAGCGCCTGATCGTGACGCATATAGGAAGCAAAGATGGCTTCATTGATGCCTTCTGGGATGTATTCCGAGGCCAAAAGACAGGTGACTACATTGTGCGAATCAACGGCAATTACTTTGACAGCTGGTTGAATGACGTTCTGGAGAAGTTACCAGCTGGTAGCGTCATTGTTATGGCACATATCATAGCCGGCAAGAAGTCAAATTGCTGACGACAGCATGGAAGAAGGAAGAGATACAGGAGTGGCTCACAAGCAACAACATCAGCTACAGTAAAATGATGATAAAGAAGCAGCTGCTTGAGTGAAGGCATCTGTAAAGTGACGCTTTCTGAGCTACACCATAGACAACACAGCTGTAAAGGCCTGTCGCATTTTACTCAGGCTCCCGCCGTACCACTGTGAATTTATTCCCATTAGGCTTGTGTGGGCCAAGGTCAAAAATGGTGCCACTGCGGACAACAGAGACTTTAGGCTGTCCACGGTCAACGCCATCTTGAGAGATAAAGTCAAGCAGGTTAAGGCGCAAGACTGGAGGAAGAGCATTCAACATGACAGTGACGTGGCGGCAAAGTTCAGACTTCACACTTCTGGGAGTGAGCACATTACACCTATCATCATCCAGCTGGGTGAAGATGACACTGATGAAAGCGGCGACGACTGCGAGCTCTCTGCCATAAAGCCATTTATCGAAGCATAGCAGCTTCGTAGTATTGAAAATAACAACTCTTTTTAGGGCTACCAAAAATTCTTCCCTGCTGGGTTTGCAAGAGCCAACCATCCATTCCAGTGACCTCTCACACAAGTAGGCAGTTTCAGTTTATGGCGTATTCTTTTCATAAAAGCTTCGATTCCTATAAGCAACGTCTCTCACACATCAACCTCGATTTGAAAAGTGGCATAGAAACATATTTCAATGCTGGAATATCTCAATTCAAACACTGTTGTTAACCCTAATCATCGTAGGCAAGCTCAAAACGCTCAATCCGTCAGCCACCGACGAGTTTGACACGCTCTATTGCTCCGTTAATAGTATGAACCGAAAATTGAAGTGTTATGGTAGCCAGTGCTGGTGAAATTGCAGCAGTAAACACTAAACAGACAGCTTTTCTTAGCAGCTTGCATGACAAAGCACATTCATGCGGTGCATTCATTTTAGTTATCTGGCTCACACAAGTGATGCAAATAAGAAAACAAATGTACAAAGAACATTAGCTTATTGAGGCCGAAAATGCTCGTTGAGGCAACCACCGTCGAATAGTGAAATAGCAGTAGTCGTGCCGCATAGTGAAATAGCAGTAGTCGGAGCACACTTTATGATTCTGTTACTAGTCTGCACTGAGAATTGAAGTGTTGTCATAGTCAGTGCTGGTGAAATAGCAGCAGTTAACATGAAACTCACAGTCACTGTTCGCAGCTTGCATGCCAAAACATATTCACGTTGTTGCATTGTGTATTTTGATTATCTGGCTCACACAAGTGATGCAAATATGAGAACGAACCTATAAATTCATTAGATTAGTGGGGCCCACAATGCTCGTTCAGGCAGCCACCGTCGAATGTGACGCGCCCCACAGTGAAATAGCAGTAGTCGGAGCACACTTTATGATTCTCTTTCCAGTCTGCACTGAGAATTGAAGTCTTGTCTTAGCCAGTGATGGTGAAATAGCAGCAGTCAACATGAAACTGACAGCCACTGTTAGCAGCTTGCAAGCCAAAACATATTCATGTTGTCGCATTGTGTATTTTGGTTATCTGGCTCCCTCAAGTGATGCAAATAAGAGAACAAATATATAACTTCATTAGCTTAGTGGGGCCCACAATGCTCGTTGTGGCCTCATCTGTCCATACTCATCTGTCCATAAAAAACATTATTGCGACGGATGCATCCGTATTGAACGAAAAGGCTGGAATAGGCATCTTCTGTACTTCTCTCGACTGGTCTTTCTCATTTCGATTACCAGATTACACGCCTATATTCATCACTGAATTATTTGCTATAATTCTAGCGCTTCGTAAACTTCCTGCAAGCGAATCAGAAGCGGTCATACTTACCGATTCTCTCTCAGTAGGCACTGCACTATCTACAGCAAAAAATTTGACATTATTGAGTATGATTAGCAGTTTATTACCAGAAAACCTGAAAAATTTCACTTGCTATGGATACCCGGCCACTGTGGGATTTATCCAAATGAGATGGCAGGCTCGTTAGCCAAAGCATCTTTAAGCAGACCAATCTTACCTATTTCACCTGATTTCGCCTACGCAACAGCACTTATATATAGAAAGGCTTGTTTGCACAAAGAAATAGAAAAATTATCATTGGATAAAGTCAGAGACTTCGTACATCTAAGATATTGCTGGAACAAACAGTGGTGTGTATCTCGGCAGTTAGAAACTACAATCACCAGATTACGATGCAGAATTCCGCATCTGAATTACTACCTACATAAAGCTGGACTAACAGCATCTCCGTTGTGTCTCTTTTGCAAGGAATCGGGAATCAACAGATCATTTCTTTTTATTCCTGTAAACGTATGCTTATCAAAGGAAAAGATATCTGGTCGTACCAATTAGGAAGCTAGGTTTAAAAATAAACGTGGAACTAATCTTATCCTTCGGAGGAATTACATTAGGTTATAGCCACAGGGAGGTATTCTCTGCTGTGTGCGAGTACATAAGGGCAACAAAGAGATTACCCCGTTAGCCTATTGTTATTATATACGGCTATGAGAATACCTGAATGCCTTACTGAACACACTTGATGATCCTGCCGCTAGGTTCTTGGCCGATCCCCCTTTTATGGGCGAGTGCCAGCAAAGCCGAAGGTTCATCATCATCATCATCAGTAGTTGGAGCACACTTTATGATTCTCTTACCAGTCTGCACTGAGAATTGAAGTCTTGTCATTGCCAGTGGTGGTGAAATAGCAGCAGTCAACATGAAACTAAAAGCCACTGTTAGCAGCTTGCATGCCAAAACATATTCATGTTGTTGCATTATGTATTTTGGTTATCTGGCTCACACAAGTAATGCAAATAAGAGAACAAATATATAACTTCATTAGCTTAGTGGGGCCCACAATGCTCGTTCAGGCAGCCACCGTCGATTGTGACTCACCCCACGGTGAAATATCACTAGTTGGACCACACTTTATGATTCTGTTACCAGTATGCACTGAGAAGTGAAGTGTTGTCATAGCCATTGATGGTGAAATAGCAGCAGTCAACATGAAACTGACAGCCACTGTTAGCAGCTTGCATGCCCAAACATATTCATGTTCTTGCATTGTGTATTTTGATTATCTGGCTCACAGAATTGATGCAATGAGGAGAACAAATATAAAACATCATTACCTTAGTGGGGCCCACAATGCTCGTTCAGGCAGGCACCGTCGAGTGTGACGCGCCCCCCAGTAAATTAGCAGTATTCGGAGCACACTTTATGATTCTGTTACCAGTTTACACTGAGAATTGAAGTGTTGTCATAGCCAGTGATGGTGAAATAGCAGCAGTCAACATGAAACTGACAGCCACACTTAGCAGCTTGCATGCCGAAACAAATTCATGTTTTTCATTGTGTATTTTGGTTATCTGGCTCACAGAATTGATGCAAATAAGAGAACAAATATAAAACATCATTAGCTTAGTAGGGCCCAAATGCTCGTTCCGGCAGCCACCGTCCAATGTGACGCACCTCACAGTGAAATAGCAGCAGTCGGAGCACACTTTATGATTCTATTACCAGTCTGCCCTGAGAATTGAAGTATTGTCATCAGGGCCGGATTATCCGGGTTTTATAGAGGTCAGATGAACCGTGCCTTCCAGTTTTAGAGGAGGACCTGCAAGGGCAAGAGAAAATGGCCGACTTTTTTGTTTTGTTCTAAAAAGTTCACCCTTCTTGCTGGAACCACGGAAAATATGTCTGCAGTGAATTTGTTTTCTTCTCCTATGGCCCTTTGAGAGTGATTATTTCCGTTAAAAATTTAACCATATTACATGTTTAAAAGCGAGTTATTTGTGCATAACTAAAAATATTTGTGGTTGTTTCTTTGAGTGCTATTAAAAACTTCTGTGTAATAGTTATACGTGGATCTCATATTTTATTTGTGCCACCCTTTTCGGAAGATTTGGCCCACCCCCTTCCCATATTAAAAACATTTTAACTTTAAACTATCTGTATTGTTGTGATCAGTAGGCATATAAAATATTCATAACAGCACTATATCGAGAAGCGCTTCAATGTGTGTTGTATGAAATTAAAAGTAACTAGACGATTGGTAGCGTGTTTACTGTAAGAACGTACGAACAGTTTCTAAAAAAACACACCTGTCAACTTCAGCAGCTCTCGCACGCAGCATGCGAGCACTGCCAAAGCGTGCGCTACCCAATCAGTGAAGCTGCAGCAGATATAGAAAGCTTTTTTTTCGCAAAGGCGCTCTCTAATACTTAAGGGAAGATATTCTCTCTTGAATAGAGGGTATACAGTACTATAGGCAAATACGAATGAAAGAAACACGCACGGTGCGTAAACTGCACTTATAGGTGTCGCACGCATTTCTTCTTTCAGTCTTAACTTCTCACACAGTTTAGTCTTCTTTCAGTATGATCTAGCGCACCACAAAAATCTTAATGCTATCCATGTTGTTTCGTATCCTGAATAGTTGATTATTACGACGACAATATCTCCACACGCTCCGCAAGAAATAGAACGCCCAGGTGATAATAAACACACCACAGAGGTGTAGAATAAATATGGCTTTGTAGCTAACTCTAAAAAACGTCAAGTTTTCAGCGTGACCAGATTACAAAGCGAGAAAGAAAGGAGGTGGGCGTGGCGGGAGGGGCTCGCCTTTTTTTTTACCTGGGCTCTTCGCACTGTTAATCTGACCCTGGTTGTAATGGCCAGGGCTGGTGAAAAAGCAGCAGTAAACATGAAACTGGCAGCGACTGTTAGATGCTTGCATGCTAAAACACATTCATGATGTTTTATGTTAATTTTGGTTATCTGGCTCTCACAAGTAGTGAAAATAAGAGAACAAATATAAAACATCATTATCTCAGTGAGGCCCAAAATTCTCGTTCAGGAGGCCACCGTCAAATGTGACGTTCCCCATAGTGAAAAAGCAGTATAAATATAGTCGGAGTACACTTTATGATTCTGCTGGCTGTCTGCACTGAGAATTCAGCGGTTGTCATATCCAATTTTTAATTTAATAATCTCACTTGGGCAATAATAGCAAATGCAAGAACAATTCCTGACATGATTAACTTTGCTAGAATTGTTTTGTGATATTTACATACCGAAAAAATGCTCAGCGATGCTGGACGTGTAATGAAATTGTAAAGAAAGATGTGGCTGCAACATGCTTTGAAAAAACAAACGCAAAAAACACAGAAAGGGGAATAAACATATAGAGACATGAAAGCAGTCACATATCCATACACATTCAGACAAACGCAAGTGAGAAAACAGATCTAAAATACAAATAAGTTAAAATAACAAGTGTACACAAAAACGCGCACACAATTACCGCACACGCGAGTATAACTATTCGGAGTCAGTTCACAAGCAGCTGTGCCTACTTTATCTTACTATTTTAATGTACAAAATGGCCCTGTTGCCTTCACTGTCATAGGAACTTTTCAGTAGGGACATATCACAAGAAATGAAAAGCAGCGCTAAGCTGTGTTGTGGGAAAGCAAGTCGAGCGCTGGCAGCAAAGCTAATGTGCGATCATGTAACAGCTGGCATTCTATGGTTGGCGCGTGCAGTGAGCGAAGAGTTCTAAGCCACACCGCGGTACGAATTCATGCCAAGCTTCCTTTTAACAGCACCAGTGTATCAGTCATAATGGTACATTAGCACTGAGGCCAACATTGAGAGAAAAAAAAACACTACTCCCTAATGTCTGACTGTTAAGACATTCTCTGAAGCAGCACGTGTTAGTCACTGATAGTAAGCATTGGTGGAACGCAATCGATCCTCGTTGCTACACAACACTCGCACGAAGCTGCTTGACGCTCGGCTATCTTATCGCGCTTCCGCCACCAATCGATCGTTTGCACGCTCAGCTGACAACAATGACTCTTTGCGTTGAAGCTTGCTGTCGCAA
Source organism: Rhipicephalus annulatus (assembly GCA_013436015.1). Classification (NCBI taxonomy): domain Eukaryota; kingdom Metazoa; phylum Arthropoda; class Arachnida; order Ixodida; family Ixodidae; genus Rhipicephalus; species Rhipicephalus annulatus. Next base: position 85,894 of record WOVY01009596.1, read on the forward strand.
ATCTTTTCTGTTGAGAAACTCGTAGGTTGTTTTATTCGCGCGTGCATTTTCATTCATCCTGATAATGCTTTTGCTCCATCATTTCGCCGCATCCAACGAGAAACGCAGGGGCACAGTGCACAAACACACCCGCCGCTCGCAGTGGCAAACTCTCTTCGTCGTGACATCACTTAGGTGCAAATAAAACATGATGAAACAAACCCGCCCGATGTTTGTTTGCATAAGTATGTCGCCGCGGGATCATGTTTCCAGACGATACGCAGCGCCATGTCACCGATGTTCGCTGCAATCTCTCTTCGTCGGCTCACGGCTCAGAACAAACGCACGCGGCACAAATTGTGTATCGTAAGCTCGCAATAATATTTCAGGCATGACAGACCACCCCACATAATTCGAGTTCACTCTGACGAATGGAGACGCACACAGCCAATGGGACTTGGCCCAGTTCGCAGCGAGAGCGGCCATGTTAGGCATGTTCTTCGTCGGAAGGGTCCTCGGCTAGAATGTAGTCCGGTGCATGAAGTCACCTGAAGTGCGCGTCTATTGGTGCAGGCTCATGTACATCTGCCTTTGGGGGGAAAATACCGGTGTCTTCTTCAGTTGAACCCGACTTTAGTACACTCTAGCTCCGCGATGCGAGGCAAAGTTTATTCTAGTAACGTTGATGCAAGCGCCATCACACGCCCACGCGCTCCTCCTCTTTCTCACTTTCAACCACTCACCACCTGCTCCGGTTGCTAGGCACGGCGCAGCTGCTGCTAGGGGTGAGGAGGTGCGTGCACTGAGACTAATGAGGTTTTATTAAATCTTCTGGAGTGGCGGTCCCAGATATCCGCCCACATAGAGTTAATATACTGACTCTACAGGAAATGCTAAAGGCCGGAAAAGCTATAATGATTGATATGTGGTGTTTAACGTACCAAAACCACCATATGATTATGAGAGACGCCGTAGTGAAGGGCTCCGGAAATTTTGACCACCTGGGGCTCTTTAACGTGCCCCCAAATCTGAGCAACATTTCCCTACAACATTTCCGCCTCCATCGGAAAGGCAGCCGCCACAGCCGGGATTTGATCCCATGACCTGCGGGTCAGCAGCCGAGCACCTTAGCCACTAGACCACTGCGGCGGGGCCCGGAAAAGCTATAGACACCAAAGCGCTGACATCATGGAACGTTTTGATTGTTGTCATCAGAATGCTTCAAATAAACGCTAAATGTAGATGCTTAAAACACTCAAGTTTCGCAATACAAATCGTAGACAAGCGTGTTCGCGTATTAAAAAACAAACAAAAATTGCATGAAGTTTATATAATTACTTTTCGGAAAAATACAAGGCCATTTATACAATTTGCTGAGAGGAGCGTTTGAAGGTTTGTTCACTAGATGACGCCACCATCTCTGTAACGTTAAAGCCCCTATACCTTCGGAAAAGTACAGCATTTTAATAATCTGTGCCGCTTCTTCCTCTCCCCTTGGAGCTTCTGGTCTCTTCGGGTGGGTGCGGCGAAGAACAAGTTTTCGCCGCTCAGCACCATTTGTATGCACCAAAGCGCCACTGTGTTGCTTGTTCGCCGTATGCAAAGTGTGGTACGTGTGAAAGCATTTATCCCAAAGTGGTTTGTGGTTCAAATTTCATGATTATCACGGCTGTTCTCAAGCACAGCCCGTGTCTGCAACTACGTGCACGTTGCGTGTGCTCCTTATGAAAAGTGAACCGCTAGCACTTGCAAAAAAAAAACGGTTTGTTGCAATACATACGACAATGTGCCGAACTTTGTAATTGTTTAGAGGTGATACTGTGCGTTGAGTTCAGATAATACATTGCTGAAAATGGGCGAGTGGTAATTTCGACAGTGATGACGCGCCGGCATTTTTCGACTTCTACATCACAGCACCATCTTGGCCAAACAGCAGTTCGAAATGGTTTCCGTGTGCAAGAACGACCTTCATCACCTACACTATCTGCAATGCCCATGAAGACATGTAAAACCTCAAGACAATGGTTGCAAGCTGCACCGCAGAGGACAAACATCTCATAACGGCGTACTGCGTGCACAAGCCATTGGCAGGCAGAGGAGAGGTAGCATGTGAAACGTCACGAAGGTCGGAATGAGCACTTTCATGGACAATGTTGACATTGCTGCAGTTATAAAATATTGAGATAGTTTGTACACACGGGAACTATTCCTCCCCGAACGGCATGGCTTAATTAAGACACCACAGCCGCGATTTAAATATCTCTTACCGGTTCAATCATTAACGTGTCAAGCTTACTTAATTTAATTTCAACCTGTTCTCAATAAACCCAGTTATGTATATCAGCGCCACACAAGGAAACACTACGCTGCGAAAAGAATTTTAAATGACTAAAAACCTATGCATGACTTGCAGCAGCTCTTTTACCGTAATATTGATGGTGAGCGCACCCAGTCTTGCTGAGAAAATCAACGCGGAAGAATCATTACATAAAGCCGCATGCGAGGCATGGCGACGGCTGTACAGGAGCACCTGTAACTAACGCAGCAGCGGCGGCGTGCCACCGGCTCGAAAGCAAACCATCGACATAGTAAACATAAAGAGTGGTCAATGGCTGCCTTTCGCTGCCCAGGCCCGTAAGGTTCCGGCCATCTGTTAGGTGGCGCACATAAAAAACTGAACCTGTACCGATCGATTACGACGTTGCTATAAATAACTTACGCTATAAAAGTATTATTTTGAAATAAGTAGTGGGTACATTTGTTCTGCGGAAATTCAAAAAGGTGGTTGCTTTGTCTATGGCGAGTCCGCATGCATCGCTGCTAGGCCTGTCCATACCGGGACCTCTTGATGCCCCTGCATCACCATGGTGCCGTTTTCTCTCACCGGCTACAGCGGTAAACACAATTGCGCATTCAACAATAAAAGGTAAGTAAATCAAAATAATTTACATTCCAGTAATCTCCCACAGTTAGTCCCTAGGCCATGAATACGTGATGAAAAGCGTTTTTTTTTTTTCAAGCGCTTTGCTGTGTGCTCTAGTAAGCGTTCCAGCGCGTATGCCAGCGTTGCTGCTACACGTCGAGCAATCTAAAAAATCGACACCTTTCAAACCAAGGAATCAGGTTTAATTGTGCAATAACACATAAAGCATACCGACAACTACTTTTTCAGATAAAAACTGGCCAAAACCAGAACTTATATATACCAAGTAGAAATAATCGAGCTACAACAACTCAAACGCGTTTCCCGTGACTAGCCCCAACAGTGACTAGCCCTAACATGATATAGTAAGTTAGCCAGCACTTTTCTTACAGGAGACAAGCTCCCCACCAATTCATCAACGTCTTCTTACCTTCTTTCGTGAGAATGTTATGCTCTCTTGCAATGCATAAACGCAACAAAGGCAGAACACGGAACAGCTGTCTGAAATTTTTCTGCTTGATTTCCCAGGCCTTTCAAGAACAAAACGCCTCAGAAAAAGACAGGCGCATCGTGATCGCAACGCAAGTGGGTGCAGCCCTACCTTTCGGTTATCAGCTGTTCCTGCTGGACTTTGCTGGATCACTTGGACCTTGTCGTCATTACCAAGCTTGGGATAAAAGAACGCTGGCATCAACAACGCGCCATTTGGCAACAGAGGCAGCGCACGGAACAGCCGTATGAAATTTTCCTGCTTGATTTCCCAGTTTGGAGACTTTACCTTATTGCGACACGGTTCTTTGCTTAGCCTCTGTTGCCAAACAACCGTATATTTTCTTTACTGTTTAAACTGTGAGTAACATTGGCCATGTTATCGAAACTGTATAACTTGGCGCGTGAGTTGCACAAAAAAATAAGAAAGCTCAAAAGTAGTCTTGACTTTAAAAGCAAGCAATACGAAACACTGAAAGGGACTGTGCTGATGTGAGAACGGAGAACGCTCAAAGCATCGCAAAACATGCTAACACGGGAAGTAGAAACACTGAAGAAGCAGTTGCATGAAACATTTCTCAAGGTCACTCCGCAAGACCAATAATAAACAAAAACATCGAAATCCAGGGAATACCGCACAAAAGAACTGAAAAGCCAGTCAACGTGCGGTCAAAAGTTGGTTATGCACTAGGGCAACCGATTAAGGAGCAAGACATTGAGGTTTATCATCGCATTGCCACAAGTGGCCACAGAACAAAGCATCGTTGTAGTTTTCAAGCAACTTGCAAAACGCGAGCAGGTGCTTCAAAGAGCACGCAAGGCGTAAATAAATTTCAATGACCTGGGCTTTGAGAAGCTTCAAGCAATATACATCAATGAGCATCTCTGCCCGCAGCTGAAGAGACTTCTAGGCTTAACCATTGCTAAGAAGAGGGAACTGAAATGGCGCTTCCTCTGGGTGAAGGGCGGTAAAATCTTTCCACGAAAAACTTAAACGTCGAACGCAATGCGTGTCGGCTGTGAGGCAGATATTGAAAAAATGCGAGACTAGAGGCGTGCGTGTTTTATTGGACCTTTAGTTTCTTTCACTCATAAGAATGATTTCACCGAGTGATGTCTTGAGGCCACATTCATGCGATTACCTTTCCTTTTTTCACTGCAACGCAAAGTCTATTAGGCACAAACACGATGAGCTGTTTGCGCTACTCGACGAATTCCCGTTTCAATTTGACAACGTGATGATAACGGAAACGTGGTATAGAACAGACAACGTATTCCATATGCGTGGTTTCCAAACGTTTCTTTTTTAATCGATCTGGTAGAAGTGGCGGGGGTGTATTGCAGCTCGTATCTGATCGTATAGCATGCAATATGCTTTCAGACTACTCTTCAATGACATAAGATTATGAAGTGTTAAGCATAGAATCCCACAAGTGCGTTTTCGCTGTTGTATATTGTCCACCTAGTGGTGACGTTGCAAGTTTTTTAGCATATATGGAAACATTGCTATCGTGCGTCTTCACAAATAACTTCAAACTTGTCATCGTCGGTATTTTTAATATTCACTTTTTAAAAAATATACCACAGTCATGTCAGTTGCAGATTTTTCTCGACTCATTCGGCTGCAGAAACGTGCTTTCATCGCCTACATAAATTAGTGCTAACTCCGAAAGCTTGCTTGACCTATTTGTCACTAATAGCTCTGGGGTTTTACAATCCGATGTAATTGCAGAAAAAATACATCACTCCCCCGTATGCTTATTATGTAAAGTGAATCATACATTATGGAAATCTTGTCATTGTGAGGCATTTTTTTATTCAAGCTTTGATCAAAAGGCTCTGGATAAATTTCGTACCTAAATCGCAAAAATTATTTTCAGCTCAGTACTTGATCGCAAAGACGCAGACGAAGCTTACAATGCGTTCATACATGTATTTGTAAATGTTTATGAAAACTGTTTTCCATATAAAAAAATTAAAAGATCGAAAAAAACTCGGAAACCGTGGCTAATGGACGAATGCCTCAGAATAATCCGTGAAAAGAACTTATTGTACGCGAAGTTTGTAAAGAGCTCGGGAACCCGCAGACCTCTCTTCTTTCAAAAAATACCGAAACTTTTTGAATATGTTTAGTAGAAATACTAGAAATAGCCATTTTGAAAAAGTCTATTAAGAGCCGGAACCAGAATTGATGTCGTTTGGTGCGAAGTTGAATAAGATTCTTCTGTCCGATTGTCACAGGCAGCAGGAGCTAGAACTGACAATTGGTGATAACGTCGTAGGAGGTGAATAATTAGCTAACTCATTTAACAAGCATTTGACGCCTCTGAACTCTGGTACGCATGAGATAAACGCCACTTCTTTTCTGGGTAACCGTAACAGACACACTGCGTTTTTTTGAACCTCTAACGGCAGAGGAAGTATACAAGACGTTTATGTCGTTAAAGAATTGTACATCGCGCGATATAAATGGACTTCAAATTCGACTGATCAAGGATGTGCTTCACCTTGTGGTAGATGTGCTTACTCACATTTTTAACATCTTTTTATTTAATGGCATCTTTCCTGAGAAAATGCAGCTTGCCAAAGTGATCGTTTTATTTAAATCTGGCAACACAAATGAAATATTATATTATAGGCCAGTTTGTGTACTTGCAATAATTTTAAAGGCCTCGAAAAGGTCATGCGTAAAAGAATAACGTTGTTTTGTGATAAACATAATATATTATCAGACACATAGTATGGAATCCACAGAGGAATGTCAAGGAAGCTTGCTCTGTTATCGCAAGAAAAATTAATCCTAAACAAATTTGAGAACAAAATATTAACTCTAGGCATATTCAATAAATTTTCGAAAGCTTTTCATTCTATTAACCATCAAACCCTATTCTCAAAGTTGGAGCAGTACGGCTTTCGCGGCATTACACTCGAGCTTCTAAAATAATATCTTCAATACAGATCTTCTGATCTGCCGGATCGAGACACTTCGACAGACACGCAGCGACAACACAGACCACAACGGTCGTGGGGTGATCGTCTCATCACGTTCCGAGATATTACGCAACACTACAGACTGGAAAGGCGAAAGTTCCCGCCACCGCATGACAAATTAAACAGACACGATGCCGTAAGCTATCGCTTACTACAAACCCACTCTTACCCCAGCCCGGTCGTCTTACGCCACTGCTACCCGCACTTACATATTACCGATCTATGTAAAGCATGCGGGCACAGAGCAACGCTGCGCCACATGCTCTGGGAATGCGCCGGTAACAATGGTCGAGAAACGGCCGCCGTTCGCGATGCGCCTATGGCGGCTGCCAATACCAGGCAACAGGAAGCCTCGAGCTCACTCGTTCCCGCCGCCGTCCCGTCTGCGGGAGCCGCGGGGGACCTTCTCCGTCGGCGACGCCGCCGCTGGGAGGCGGCGCTCAGAAGCTCGGAGCTCAACGACCAGCTCTGGGCTGTCCGGCAGGCCGAAGATGCCGCCCGAGTTCAGGGACTCAGCGCCGCCATCTGAGGCCACCAAGACCAAGCTGCCGGCCAAGCTCTAATAAAGTTTCCTCTCTCTCTCTCTCTCAATACAGAAAACAGTGCGCTGCTGTTGGATCAAAACTCTCAGCAGCAAGATCCTAACACAACGTGTTCTCCAAGGTTGCGTACTTGGACCTGTTTTATTCAATCTTTACATTAAATACATAACAAATATAACGAAACTTGCTCAGTTTGTAGTTTATGCGGATAACACCAAATTATCTGTGAGCAAAAAAGCTCGTTACAAACATCGCCGTGGGAGGCCACTACTTGTCCACGCGTGCCCGCGCGATCACACTGAGGCCCGTATTCACAAACGCTCCTTCACTCAAGGGCTCCCCTCGACTTGACGAAGACAAGGTGGAGCGTGCTCCTCCACTCAAGGGGCCGCTGCGTTTCATCAACGCTCCTCCACACTTCCTTCGCCAAGGGAGGCCTTGGAAATGCTCCCTTCACTTGAGTGAATTTCATGCGCCGAGAAAAGCGCCTGATAACGAGAGTATTTGCAATTGTGGTAAAGAATTGCCTATCTATGTACATTAAGAGAACGCCTTTTCTAGTTATTCTTTTTTCTAAAATGACATTACAGCAAAACACGTGCATTTAGAGTGGTAGTGTTGTTTCCCTAAGTCTTGTGCTGATAGAGTTAGCGAAACCCTCCTTCAAGTCTGGCAACAGTCGAACCCAGGCAGCTGAATGAACAGCTGATGGCATTTTGTCTGCTGCTGAACATATCTACCTGCTTAGTTTATTTTGTCTTGTATGCGTCTATTAATTGAAGTTTATATTTACGGTAGTGTTTGCGTGTGTGTCGTTTGAGAGCCTACTTTCGCCGCGGTGACTAACGAACTACGAGTGATGACAGGAAGCGCAATAGATGGTTTGTTGCTTTGTTTACTTTCGCTTTGCTGAGAGCCTTCTGATCACTAGCCACCGAATGTATAACGCGGTGGAATGAGTATTTTTTACTACATATCGCAGTATGTTGGCGTGCTTTTAGCATTCACCACCGCATTATGTATAATGATTACTAGTACGTAAATTCGTTCTCGCTACAGGAGTACGTGCACAGTTCCTAATTTCAGGGGCCCGTACAATGTTTATTTCTCTCATCTACTGCGAATTTCACCGTGGCGCTTTCGTAATTGTTTCTCTGCGTATAATAGGAAATTTAAAAGACACTGCTCGCAACTGATATTCAAGGTTATACCAGGTTAGCGTTAAAAACTAGGCATGTTATACTCGTGGATGAGCGTTCGAATTACACTGCTACGCAAGTTAAGAAAAGCGACCGTCTGCCTTTCTTTCACTATTGGCGAAAAATACATTTTAAAGTTGTTTTCTTCATTTAGTAACATATATAGTCGGTTAACAGGGACTGGTGTGTGTGTGTGTGTGTGTGTCAACTTTAACATTTTAAATTTTCAAGGAATAAGTTATTGTTTTTGCATTGTTTTTCTATTTGCCCTGCATTTGTGCATACGTCTAATTTGACAGATTCGCATAGAAGTAACCTTTAAATTTGTGTAGCTTCCGTCTCCAAGGTCACACAGCGGCAACGTCTTAAATTTTTTTCCCGTCTCCTCCATCTGCATGCTCATAAGCACAATCGTTATGCATGAATGACCTTCGCACTAATGTTTTGGATTTTAATTGCAATATAACTACTGGAAATACCTGTTGAAACGGATCGTGGTGTCTGTGCTGCACTCCAAAGCCCCGGCACAACATAAATTATAGGGGATGTTTTATTTTTTTGGAAATCATAAAATTGAAGCCGCGTCTGACTTTTGGCGCTGTTCTGTTTTAAAAACTATCCTGTGGGTTCTCTCAACCTTCGAGAAAGTGTCGTCAAGAGCAGCGTATATTATTCTGCTGATTTATTGAAGACCAGTGCAACAAAGCGGTGAAAAATGCTCAAGAGTATTGCAGTCATCGCGGATAAATCTGGTCAGAACGCTGTAAATAAAATATCCGCTATTGCTGCATCATTAGCAAGTCTACCAGTTAGAACCACTCCATCTCAGTTCCGTGGAAGAGGAGTGGTGCTGCTTTATATAAAACAAGTTTAATTTTCCTAGAACTGCTTTCCTGTAGAATCGGAGAAGTGGTTTTTGCAGTCCTGTCTCATCATGAAAAGACAAACACGGCGATAATTATGTATTGATAAATGAACAAAACAGAAGTTGTGACTGGCAAATGGACCTTTATTACGAGTGGCTGATGAGGAGCAACGTGGCAAACATAAGAATGCAAATGAAAAGTGTTCATCAATCAAACATATGCAACCGACACACTGTAAAGATAAAGTACGAGCTCGGAGGACATCATAATAAGATTAAGGAAGTAGACACCATAGCGCGCCTGATGCAGTGTAGTTGCACGCATTCACTGCTGTTTTTGTGCTTTTGTATACAGTCGTGCAAACTCTGCAATGCATTGATGATACGGCATATTCTTGTGTTCTTTTGTCGGCAGCTGGTCCCCTGCACAAAAGAGGCAAGAAATAATATTAGAAAAGCCGCATTTTTCTTTGATTCTAGCTGTGCACACATTCATTAGTATGTCTCGCGTTCAAGAACAGACATGGTTGAAGTATTGAGCTTTGACTATTATGACACATGTTTGGCTCAGGCACTTGGGCAGCTGACCAGGCATATGGGTATATAATTTCATTATCTAATTGCACGAATCAGTGCCATAGCCAGCTATTCTTCTTCGGGGGGTAGGAATGGTGTTAAATTAAAAAAAAACAATCTGATTATTTATCTCCGGTATTTATATTTTATATGTTTGAGTTTTCACACGACACTCGACGCACTTTTGCGTACATGCAGGTTTCACAGAGCATGATCATCTGCTTGATCCCCCAAATGTGTACTTGGTTGTTCATTGGTATTGTGAGCTGCATAGAGACTTCATAAAGAAGCTATGTTTCACGCGTAGTAGCTACAGCAGCACACTCATTGCGCCCAATGTATTGTGTTGTGCTTTTCTTAAACTGTCTTTCATAGAAATCTCACCGAAGCAGGAAAAAAATAAAAAAACACCACAGGAGAACTTACCTTCTCATTGTTACAGATGGTCGTCTAACGGAGGTGTGCTTCGTCGTAAATTTTGGCTAGGGCAGCAAAGCTTCACTGGAGAGGAAGCCACTCTAAAGTACGGTGAACCCAGCGCATCAAAACTTTGCTATGCCGCTTGCTTGTCAAGCTTTCGCACCACGCTTGAACTGATGCGGTGTGTGAGCTTCATCAATACACTTCAAAGCACTGGAATCCGCAGTAAGTCATGGAGCACTCGCACGAAAAGTATACGCACACCCGAAGGCAGGTAATCCACTGGCTCATGCATGGAACGCAACACATCACGGCACTGGTGAGTGCTCCTTTTGACACCACGCCCGCTTGTCCCGGCGCCACAGTAGCCGTTGCTGAACCGTTCGAAGACAGCTCCGTAGTAAACGCGCACCGTCATTGTCGAAAGAACGTGGCGGTGGCAGCCTACTTGATCGAGAAACGCCGTCAAAGTGAGACGGGCTCCGCCATGGACGCCATGCTGGCGCAAATATTTCACTCGAGGGACGAGTCAAGGTAGCTCGATCGCTTTCTTGACAATCTCGAGGAAACGCTCAAGATTTTTTCAAGTGAAGGAAGCGTTTCAAATGAAGGGCGGTTTGTGAATGGAAAAACGCCACTTAAGGAGCGTTTCGAGTGAAAGGTCGAGTGGAGGAGCGTTTGTGAATTTGAGTGAAGGGTCGAGTGGAGGAGCGTTTGTGAATACGGGCCTTATAATATATTTTGGGGTCGTTGAAGTCCTCAGTCAATAAGCTCTTCTAGTGAATTCATTCCATGGTTACTTGAAACAGTATACCAGGGTCCCTATAACACATTTTGTTCGACCGGTGTCACGACGAAAACGAGCCCATTCAGCGATTTGTAGGCGCAGTTGGGAGGCCTCAAGCTACATCAAAAAAGGCCGGGTTAGTGCAGCTATCACCGCTAAAAACACACATGAACTTTCAAACAGCTCTAAAAATGGACAACTATGTCTATCTAGCGGAAAACATATCATATCTTTCCAAAGGCGCTGATCAAGCAAACAGCAAACCCTAATTATGTGCTATCATTTGTGAAGCATTGTCAGACTCTTTATGGGCTCCGAAATGGCAAGCGCGTGTCGTGTATCTTGGAGGCCATGCGACCCTTGCTTTAGTATAAAAACCTGTAAGTACCATTCGCGAGGGCGCGCTGGTACAATGTACTGTGTGCGTGTGTGTGTGGTTGCGTGCGTGCGTGTGTGTGTGTGTGTGTGTGTGTGTGTGTGTGTGTGTGTGTGTGTGTGTGTGTGTGTGCGTGCGTGTGTGTGTGTGTGTGTGTGTGTGTGTAACAAAACATATTAATAAGTATGCACTTAGCGGTTGAAGGGCGAACTAGGGGCCAGATTTTGATAAGGCGCTCAACTCTTAAAGGCGAAGCTCAAGGGTCCCCTAATTTTTACTCCAGTTTTCCAAACTGAGCTCGTGGTGGGTACATTGATGCTTCAAAAAGTTTCGTCAAATTGAAACAGTGCATCATAATGACAGATCCCTTTCAGTGTGCGCAGCTCTTACAGCTTCTGAAAACTCTTGAACTCTAGGTACATTACGAGCATTAGTACCGCCGCAGTTGAAACACCTCAAGTTACTGTATGTCCCAGGTCACTGCGGATTACCTTGAATGGGCTCACCGATTCTTTAGCACGAGCAATGCTTGATAGCTCAATAATATCCGTATTTCGAGAAGTGAAATAGATAACTGCGATCAGATATAGAAAATCAGCGATTCGCACAGATATGACAGAAAATATAAACACGATATTACTACGTGTCAGTGGTGTCTGCGTCTACTATTCCGAGTCGGTCTCGTAACAATGTAACCACGTCATGTCTCCATGGCGACCTCTATGGAGTCAGTCCAGAAAACTGGAAGTTTGGATTGCTAGATTATGATGTTATGTCCTCCCTCTGAATCTATATCTACACAGAGCTGGTCAGGTGGTGTCACCCTTCTTTGCCTTCCGCGAAGAAACAGAAACCATTGAACATTACTTTTTATCACGTCTCCGATACTCTTTAATTAGAAAAAAATCCTAGTTGTTTCATTTTTTGAGATAGGTATTAGGTTGACGGTAAAAACTGTGTTAAGCTTTGGTGCCTCTGTTCTGGTACATTGCTTCAGGGACGTAATCGATTCGGTTTGCCATTTTTTCAGGCACCCAAACGTATCCAACTGTAAAGCTCTACTCTAGTGAATACTCTTGTTTAACATTGATACGTGTTTTAATTCATAGATTCTGAATGGTTGGATGGAGGAAATGTTACTGTCTGATCATCTCAAAATCTAAGAATTTCACTTTATTGTTTCTTCGCCCTTTCTCTCTCTCTCTCTCTCTCTCTCTCTCTCTCTATATATATATATATATATATATAACTTTTCTTACATTATTTGCATACTATAACATTCATTAAAGTTGTTGAAGTGCTCATAGAAATAAAAAAATACGCTACGCTTTCTGAGCAAATTCACCGCAGTGGGTATGAACCATTTATCAAAGGAATCGAATCTGTTCTCGAACTGCTCGTGACGCTCGTGGTATCTTCGCTTCCTCTACGATCGGAAGCTAGCTGCTAGAACCAGCCCTCCAGGAAGCTCACCTAGTTTGTCGGAACCCGATGACATTCAGGTCATTTCAACCGTAATGGTTCCCAAGCACAAGAGAACGACGAAACAGAAGCCGAAGCACTCGTTTGGCTTTGAATTGACCAGCAGAGACCCAGACAACAAGTCTTCCAACATGAAAACCGACCTGCTAGAGCTTCTTGTTTATTTCCGTATGCAACATGAACCTCACCAAGGTAAGCGACAATCTACCGAAGTTTGGAACGCAAGTCCAGGACTTGCTTCCAAGTGCCACTTAAAACATAAGAAAACCACAACTTCGCAGACGATGTCAAACAGCAAGTGCAAATTACTGGGTGCAGGTAAATCCAATATCAGCTCGTCGAAGTCAGCCGAAGAAGATGAGTTCAAAGTTGACGAAGTCTTCGATCACGAGACTAGAAAGCCGAAGCTCCCTAAGCAAGGTGCGGTAGACATCATGACACAACTCGGAAGGCCTTTAGTATTTCCCAAGTTCCTGTGATTCTTGACATGCAAGGCATGATCACAGCGTTTTTGGACCGCTCCCCACTATTTGAAGTTATCTATGAATATCCGTTCACGTTGGCGTACTACAATTGCACCGATGACGAAGACGACTGCGAGGCTGAAATTTTTACCGAGTTCCTTAACGACGGCATCCTTCAGGTCGCGATAGCTGCCGATAGCGTGCGTCAAGAAAAAAGTGTACTTTCGTTCACTTTTTTCAGGTTCGTTCGACCGCATGGTCGAACGAACCTGACCGCCACCAGATCTAGTGCCACCACGGACCGCCGCAAAAGGTAATAATGTGAGCACATCTAAGAAGGATCAGAAAAGCCGAAACACGCATCAGCCAGGAGCACAGGAAAGTTCGCGAGAGCCAGAACCACGGCCATTTTTCTATCCATCACCACCACATCAGCCTAAAGCCGAGCAAAAGCCACACGTGCTTCCAGTTCAAAAACTCCATCGCTTATAGCTCTGTTGCGTAGCAAATCACCATCCCGTCATCGCCAAATACTCGAGAAGAAACATTGCTTTCCTATGGGTCCGAGGCCTGAGCCAAGGCTCACGCCACGTCGGAGACATCCTCCACGTCCACCCAAGACCGAGAAGAATCGTGCCCGACCAACTCAAACAACTCCGCAGCCAGTCTACCCGCGGCGTCGATCAACACGACTCAAGGCTGAAGAGAGACCATGTTAAATTCCCTTTGGTCAAAACACTCTGCTAAAGCCCCAACCACGTCCGCGATCACCGTCAGAGTCCCGACAAACACACTGACAAAGTTTCGGGCGTTTCCTATTATACCAAGGCCGCATCCACCACTTACGCGGCGTCGAAGGCTCCCACCGCCTCTTCCCATGGCCGGAGAGCAGCCACGCGGACCGCCCATCACGCCAACAACCCAGCTATTGCACTCTTGTCATCAGGAATTGCCCGCATCTCGACGCAAGCAAGAGAAAAAACAACGTGTGCTTTCCATTGCATGAACATTCCTCCCAGTGCCTTCGTTGCATCGGGGTTCGCCCGCACATCGACCCAAGGCTGAAGAGCGGCCATTTTCCACTCCTCATCAAAAAAAAGTCTGCTAAAGCCCCAACTACATTGACGGTCACCATCAAACTCTCGACAAAAGAGCCAAGAGAACATCTGTACGTTTCCTATCGAAAAGACTCCCAGGCTAGCGCCAACACCCCTATCAGTTCTTTAGAAGACCGGAGGGAAAGCACGGGTACAGCCCATTGGGTCAACACTCCAGCTAATGTTTCAGTCGCATCGGGAATCACCGGTATCTCGGACGAAGGAAGAGGAAAAACAACGCATGATTCCCATCAGCCCGAAACCATGGCGCATTCCTTCGATTGACAAGAGCTTTACTAAGTCAGCAGAGTGGCATCCAGTGCCAGAGTGCCATGCACAAACTGGGCATGAAAGCAGTTTCCCGCTGCACGCCGGGACGTCGAGTCAAGGCAGTCCAGCCAAAGCGCACCAGCTGCAAAAAGCAAGGCTGAAGATCAGATCTCGAGAACTGGCGTGGATGGTAAAAACAAGGAAGCCTGAATACACCGAACGAGACATCCGCACCCACATGGATTACTTGCACCGTTCCCTAGGAGGCTTCTCTCACAAGATCTTCAACGCCATAGTAGAAATGGTGCTAACTCACGTGGAACCTCAAGAAAACAAAGGACATGTGAAGGTCGAAGCTGGTTACTCCGGAGGTGGAAAGTTCTAAGCAGCAGTTCATCGCACTGCAAGTCTGGACGCATGTGACTTGAACTCTGTTATTTTTATTTCTCCCAATGTAAACGCAGCTATCTTTCTTTCGTTACATTCATGTGCATTTTCTGTTTTACTTACTGGTGTGCCAACAAGTGTTAATGTAAATCAGTGAACAGTTAAATAGGGAAGTCATAAATTACGTTAGCTACGCGACCATCACCGACTACCACGTAAGTAACATCTGCCTCTTGAGGCAATCTGAATAAGCACCTCATTTCCTATGTGTATCGTCGCTAGTGTGAAAAAAGATACAAAACATGCGGTTTATTTTCCCATAGTTGACTGCAGGTTTTCATAACGTCACTTTTTTCGTCGCTAATAACTTAAGCATGAGTTGCACTCACGAATACCGGTAGTGGTGAGACTTTGCACCAGCAGAGGCGGAAAAAAGTGGCTAATACAGGAATTGAAATTATTTGGGCAGCAAGCCTCTTCTTGCTGGAAATTTTCAACTCTAGTCCTCCATACAGAACACCATTGTGAGCCGTGCCAGCCCGAAGTGATTTTCATAAAATTATTAAACAGTCGGTGTAAGTTTAAGAAGCTGAACAGCAAAAATTGACAGATCCCACGTACAGTGGGAATCGATTATATGCGAAGCACGAATAAGAAAGTTTGATATGTCACTTTAAAATCACCACAACGTTACGTGGTGGAGGTAAATGATTTTGTACATGACTTCCATGTATTTATGTTTGGATGTGTCGTTTACCTTAGTCATCTATTCACGTCACGTGATACCAAATTTAGTATATGGGGGCTAGCGAAACGGCCGCTAGCACGCTACGAGCGTGGTATGTTGTCATGTTCTTACATGAAACGCGTGTCAGAATTATCATGTTTGCATCTGTCATATATTTCGTAATCCATTGACGACACGTAACACCGAATTTAGTATATGTGGAGCTAGCATGTGGCCACGAGCGCATCATGAAGGACCCATTATGCTTCAATGTAGCGTTGACGCTCGCGCACACTGGGTACAGCGATAATACGTTAACAAAGCACGAGCACTCTATTATCTGACGCCAGGCGCGACCGACGCGACCTGCATCCGTGGGCGCGGCCCGACGGCAATCGGCGCGTAATGAGACATGCTGCAATTTGCGCCGATGCGTCATCGAGACAACAGTGCGTCTTCCTCTTTTCGTGACGGAGGGATGCCGGACGCGCATGCGTCAAAGGATGCATGGATAGATATGGCTGTACCCTTTTTATCGGGCGGTGGCTAGCGCCACTAAGCCGCATTACTTAATGAATCAAAAACTAGATTTATTTTTTTCTTTAAAAAGAGAGTTTGAGGATTCGTAATTTGCAGAGAAGGGTTTAATTTTCACTCGTGCCTTGACTTTAGCCACCAATCAGATAACCTCCTTCTAGTTAAGTCTACCCGCTTAAAGTCTATTTGGCCCTCCCGGTCCCTAAACCTCAGTGCTTTGAAAAACTCTGCGCCATCATCCTGAACTATAGAGTGAAGCCCTTTACAGAACATTATCAAGTGGTCGACAGTTTCTTCTTCCTCTCCACACACTGCATACTGTGTCTACCCCTTCGTATTTGGCCTGGTTCGCAGTACTCCCATCCTGGCCTTAAACAGTAGAGAACTACCCCGAGTATTATCATAGATCCTGTCCTTGGCAATTGCCTGCTTAAACGTTTGATAGATCTCTAGTGCATACTTCTTAATCGTGCCCATTCTCCACATGGCAGTCTTCGTTTCCTTCACTTTCTTCTTAAGCGATAGTTATTTTTAGTTTGGCCACCTGCTGTTTTCTAAGTATTTACCAGTCCATTTCCTGGTTCGCTTCCTCCTATTTGTATCGACATTCTTCATGTGCAAGTAGCTGAAAACCTTCCTAGCCCAACGCTACTCCCCCCTATCTCTCAATCGATTCTCAAATTTTATCTTGCTGCTAGCTTCCCTGCCCTCAAATGATATCCATCCCATATCACCTTCTACTCCCTGATTTGGTGTATTCCCGAGAGCTCCTAAAGCAAGCCTACCTATTCCACGTTGCTTAATTTCTAATCTTGCTTGAACTTCTGATCTCATGCACAAGACCGCATTGCTGAACGTCAGCCCAGGAACCATGTCCCCTTTCCATATTCCTCTCACAACATCATACCTATTGTAATTCCACAGTGCCCTATTTTTCATCACTGCTGCATTCCTGTTACCTTTAGTAGTTACGTATATTTTGTGTTCCCTCAGGTACTCGGTCCCATGGCTTATCTATACGCCCAGATATTTTTGTTTATCTGTTATCTCTAGCGTGACCTCCTCTATTCAAAGCTCACTACCATCGTTGTCATTGAAAATCATGACTGCTGATTTTTTTCTTGCTGAATCTAAAATATAACCTATCTCCCTCATTACCGCAGATGTCCATCATTCTCTGCAAATCTTCCTTGTTGTTGGCCATTAGCACTATATCATCTGCGTACATTAATGCTGGTAGTGCCTGATCAATGAGTTTCCCTTGTTTGACTAAAGAGAGGTTGAAGCCCAGTCCACTTCCCTCTAATTTGGCCTCTAATCCTTGTAGGTACATCATGAATAATAAGGGTGACAAGGAATACCCCTGCATAAGCCGCCGTTTTACCTCTGCAGGCTTCGATACCTGTTTTTCCCACTTTATAACTACCTTGTTACCTTTATGTTACCATGTTACCTCAAAGCAACACAGCGCAGCGCGCGCCTGCGAGTAATTGGCAGGACCGGTGCCTGGCGTGGCAACGCCGGCATGACGCGACAAAATGAACGCCGGCGAGCGCGCACACCGCGTCACGTGGATATGTATTGGCACCCTGGATGTAGCATGTAGTGATGTTTTCACGTGAAACGCATCTAATGATTATCATGTTTGCACCAGTCGCATACCTTCGTCATTGAGTGACGTCACATAATACCAACTATGGCATATGTGAAGCTAGCGAAACGGCCGCGAGCGCATCATGAGCGTAGCATAAAGTGGTGTCGTTACATGACACGCATCTCATGTTTATCATGTTTGCACTAGTATCATACCTTCGTCATCCATTGAAGTCCCGTAATACCAAATTTGGTATATGTGACACTAGCGAAACGGCTGCGAGCGCATCATGAGCGTGGCATATAGTCATTTTGTTACATGACGCGCATATCATGATTTTCAAGATATGGTCGATCGCTTGTGTTCGCCAAGCAATCATGCCATACCATACCAGTTTTGCAACATGCCATGTGAACGAAACCACCGCAAGAGCTGCAGGACCATGAAATGTAAATCATGACATTCATGACATAAATGCCATGATTTTTATGTTATGACTAGTAAATATGTTATGCATACAGTCATGTTATGTCATGCCTACTTTGGTATCGATACCATTATTTTAACGGCCAGGAAAGCTTAAAGTCATAGGTGGCTAGATAGATAGATAGATACGCTCAAAGTCACCGAAGTTCGCTAAAAAATGCTTCGCATTCAAAATTCGGCCGATCCCACGTACCTGGGAATCGACATTAAACGAAGCATGTGGAGGGAAGGTGACGATGTTGCAATTTCTTCATTGAACGACACGTCATGAAATGACGCTAAATGTAGGTACAAATGTTGTACGCACAAACATACGTTGAAAAGTTGATGTTGATATAACCACTTGTTTTCTCTTTCGCAACGGCCCCGCCGCGGTGGTCTAGTGGCTAAGGTACTCGGCTGCTGACCCGCAGGTCGCGGGTTCGATTCCCGGCTGCGGTGGCTGCATTTCCGATGGAGGCGGAAATGTTGTAGGCCCGTGTGCTCAGATTTGGGTGCACGTTAAAGAACCCCAGGTGGTCAAAATTTCCGGAGCCCTCCACTACGGCGTCTCTCATAATCAAATGGTGGTTTTGGGACGTTAAACCCCATAAATCAATCAATCAATCTCTTTCGCAACGATGCCAGCTGGAACATGCGTATTGGCAACACCTGAAGCTGATATGAAGTGCTGATGCTTGCGAGGATGCTGGCTCTGGACACAGCTGCATAAATTGACTCCAGCGCATGGCAACTAACCACAATTGACGTTAACCCGACGTTACGGCAATATCAAAGGAGTACATAATTAATGTTTATATAATTGGGTAGGCAGCACTGCAACCACTATTGACGTTTTACGAAGATTAGCGTCATTTGAAAGGTAGTTCTGAGACCTGGCATAGCTCTGTGTTAGAACGCTTCATTGCCACGCAGAATGCTTAGGTGCGATTCCAGCTGGGACCCTGACATTTATCCTTTGCATTAATTCATTGGGTCGACGCTACCGATGCCGGGTATTTCTAAACGCTGTTAGGTTTGATTGATATTTGGGGTTTAACGTCCCAAAACCACACTATGTATATGAGAGACGCCGTAGTGGAAGGCTTCGGAAATATCGACCACCTGGGGTTCCTTAACCTGCACCCAAATATGAGCGCACGGCCCTACAGCGTTTTCACCTCCATCGAAAACGCAACCGCCGCAGCCAAGATTCAATCCCGTGACCTTCGGGTCAACAGCCGAGTACCTTGGCCACTAGACCACCACTGCAGGAATTTTTTAATGGTCGCGCGTTAAAATTGCTCTTGTGTGTTCTCGTCGTTCCTGAGTAGATACTAAGTGTCCATCCCCTGTGGCCACTTTCTGGCGGAAAGCGTTTGACAACGTACACGACGGGATTATGACGTTATTCAAGTCTTGACCAGGGCACCATATTCGCCAAAACATCTTACCCTCCCATGCTAATTTTGGTTCACGCCAAGTTAAGGGGGTGACCACGAAAGCACCCAAACGTAAGTGGTTAGATAGATAGATAGATAGATAGATAGATAGATAGATAGATAGATAGATAGATAGATAGATAGATAGATAGATAGATAGATAGATAGATAGATAGATAGATAGATAGACAGACAGATAGATAGATAGATAGATAGATAGATAGATAGATAGATAGATAGATAGATAGATAGATAGATAGATAGATAGATAGATAGATAGATAGATAGATAGATAGATAGATAGATAGATAGATAGATAGATAGATAGATACTCGAAATCGCCGACGTTTGCTGAGAGATGCTGAGCATTTAAAACTTTCTTTTGATGGCTATTTGGCAGCAGTTTATCAAAAGAAACGTTCAAATAAGAAACATACTTTCAGCAAACCAGAGGCAATTTGATAGCTCCTATATCTAGCCGCTTATGCCTTCGTGCTCTCCTGGTACTTTCCTCTCCTTGCTGTTTACCAGAATCAGCAATGAAAGGTATGAACGTATGACGAGCCAGGCTGACATATCATGACGGTGAAAAAGATGACATGTCTATGTCGTGCGCCACGAAACCGTTTCCCGCCAACCTATAACTTCCTGTCGATGCTGCCGCCCGGCGCTTAGCCCGATTCCCATTTGTTGGTGTGCGCCCGTATATTAAGTATCATCGTCATTATCATCATCCCGCAAACATGTGTGGCACATACCCGATAACCACGAACCGTGAAATGCGCATATGCGCCACTGTTTATGTCAACAGAAGAACGGCGAAAAATGGGCACTGGAAATTTCACCACGGCTATGTTGCGGAGCCTCTGTCGAAAAAAATCCAGTGTCAGCGTCAATGTCATTTGTGGGGGGTGAAATATCCCGATGGGTGCGAGTGATAACAATCACAATTTTAGCAGGAGCTCCAGCATTCTGCGCCGTAGTCAAGTGTTCTACCGCAGAACACTGCCAGAGGTTCACACTATACTTAGGAAAACGACCATATGTCAGTGGTGGTTGCATTGCTGACTACCCTTGTTCATAACAGTGTAATAGACATTACATATGCCCAGGTTTCAGCAAGTCGTATATAGTTGGGTATTATACTTGAGCACAAATGCAATTGAACTGTCCACATATTCGCAAAGTTTTTCTATATAGCGTGTTGTAGGAGGAGGGTGGTGGTATATATGAGGGAAACCAATGATTTCAAAAACTCAGACATGACCGGAATTCAATGTACGAAACGCAGCATCGTTGTTACAAACAAGTAAGGAAGAAAACGAGAGTTAAAACATCCACTGGCTGCAAAGCCCGACAAGTCGTTCATCACCAGTTTAATAAAAGGCGGTGTCTGTGCAGGATAGCAATTTAAGCACGTCAAGACGAATCATCGAGAATTAGTCTAACCCATACGTCCATAGTCTTGAAGATGAGGAGGAACAATTGCGGAAAGAAGTGATGAGGAATATTACACGTGACCCATCAAGGCACTCACTTTATAAAGCTTCTATTGGGTGGTGATTTTTCGCATGTCTGCGAAGGAAGCTATGAAGAAGTTAACACAGCCAAAACTCGATTTCTATTTTCTAAAAGCTGACTTCACGAATTTGTTTATCTAATCCAGAAATTTTCCTGCCCCGACAGGTACCCATAGGCTTCGATGTTGTCATAACTGACACTGATTGACGAAGGTGTCATGGCGCTTTACTCGTTTTGGCGAAGTCTTCCCGCAAATAAATTAGCTAAAGTGTTCTGATTCCTTTCAAATTTCCCGACAGATGGCTTTCCTTCGGACGTGCATTGCAACACTATCCCGTTACAACATCCATCCACTTTATCACGACGCTAACTTTACACTCACGACCCGGCACGCTACAGTCGGCAGCGCTTTCAGGTATAAAATGATGCTGGGCAATAGCCACACCTCTTTACCAAGTTTTGTTATCGCTCCATTACACGTTGGAGTCCTTAAACGTAAACATTTTGACAGCAATCTGTCAAAATGTTGTTGGAGTCCTGTATGACGCCAACCGCGCCAATGAACTAAGAACCACCGAGATAATCTTAAAACCTTCCGATGCAATTACGTACACAATGTGAATATTACATATTGTTTTAGAAGATACGTTGCTGCTAGCGATAACGCTGGAATATTCGACGGCAGATGTATTAATTCCGCCGCTCATGACAACTTGTCAGTTGATCGATGGCCGACGCTCTGTTCGACCCTCTCAGTGCCAATGGTGCCAGTGTATATCGTTGTATACAATCTCACTTTCCGATTAACGGCCAGAAGTATGGCCGAAAAAGCAGTTTTATTTTTGAGAAGCCATCTCAGCCTTGGTCCGCATCCCCCCGTGACATGTTGTTGGTTTGATGTCCTTGCAAATGCTCCAACAAAAACACGGGGGTTGCTTTTGTCATTTAATGGTTCATGCGTTCGATGTCACTGATCCTCTCCTTGGAACTTACTTGCTCCGCCTGCTCTCACATTAGTGGCGTCCGTTATCCCTGCTAGTGAATATCAGCAGCTTGTGGTTGCTTCACCTGACCATCTTCCTCGCCTGTATCACCCGAACATTAGAGTAATTCATGCTCGAGCTGCCCTCTTGGACATCTCACGCACGCAAGTGTTTAATAGAGGCAAACAAAACGCCGCGAAAACTTTCGGATGACGCTACGTTATAATTCGAGGCTTAGTAGGACCAGGATAATCTCATTCTCGTTTTTATGAACTTACCGATTCAACGAAATGATGCGAGCATCCTCATCCCATCGTTATATTTAGTTCTAACTCTTAAAATATTCAGTACTTTTGTCGACGCTAGTTCAGCCACATAGTGTGCAAGAACCACAATCTAAGGATAACATAAAATGTGCATTCCCTAATCTCTATATCAGTACAGCTAGTTCTTTAGCCTCTTTTAGTGCATTAGATATAAAATTTTATGTCATTCCTTTTATTTATTTATTCCTTTTTGGACAATCTGCCGGAGTAGTTTTGAGCCATACATGTAGGTCTTCATCATTATCATCTTTTTCTTCTTCCTCTTGTTATCAAACTGCTCGGAACGCTCACATTTTTTCGCTTTGTCTACGATCGGAGGCTCACTACACAAGCCAGCGCTACCGGAAATTCACTTAGCTCATTTGAACATTCAGGCCATGTCAACTGACATTGTTCTAAAGCGCCAGGGCAAGACGAAACAGAACCCAAAGCCATATTTCGGCTTTAAATCGGCCAGTAGAGGCTCTGGCAACACGTCCTCTAACATAGAAACCAACCTGCGAAAACTTCTTGTTCATTTCAGGAAGCAACAGGAAGCTTATCATAATCAGCGACCGTCTACCGATATCGGAAACACTAGCAATGACATGATTACCAGTGCCCTTCGAAAGATAAAAATGTCACTACAACACGGACGAAGCTGAACAATAGGTGCAAGTGACCGAATGCACATAAATTTCTTATGAGTCCGTCGAAATCTAGTGAAGGTGACAATAATTTTATAGCCGACGAACGAAGTCTTCGATCACGACACTCCAAAGCCAAAGCTCAGCGAGAAAAATGCCGTAGACATCATGGCGCAGCTACGAAATTTCTCGCGGGAGATTGGACTCTCCAAAAAACATGACCAGCAGAAAACCCTAAGTATTTAACAAGAAGACACTTAACATGCATGGAATACTCATGGCTTTCTTGGAGTGCTCCCTAAGATTCGAAATTCTATTGCGTTTCAAGATATAAATATAGAAACATTGTTACGCGTCTACGTGCCAGAATAGGAAGAAGAAGAAGAAGTGAAGAGAGTGAAAAAAGATTTCACGCTAACCTGTCCACCACATCACGGTCTGCGATTAACTCGGCCACAAGTGGCGACCATATGCCTATATTGTTCAAGTTAGTATGGTCAGTAACCCCCAGAATTAGATCATCGGTTACGCATGTAAACTTCAGTAGAGTTGAGAAATTATTACGAGGCGCTTTATCTAACCGAACATATGATAGAGAACCGGACGCCATCAAAATAAGTGACACTTTAAAATACTCGTAGAATAATTTTAAATTCTCTATTGAAAGCTCTAAACCTTCTGCCAACCTGTGGTGGAAGTATGCGGTCGCTATTTTCGAGAGAACTGTTGCTAATGCGAAGGACAAACTTGACAACGAACGATCTGAGTTCTTTTCAAAGCCCGTCAATAGAAAAGCACTATTTCACTTTCTGAGAAACAAGAAACTTCCTCCGGTACTGAAAAAACGTAGAATTCGTAGCATCATCACCACGTGAACTGAAGGCCTTTCTCGAAGATATCGCTCAGGGCCTGAAAAGTCGCCTCACAATTGTTTTCTTATGCCAAGCGCCGCACCCCCCCCCCTCCCCATAGTGGTGAGGATTTGGAAGAAGTCACAACTGCATCACTAGCAAATGTAGTAAGAACACTACCCTATACTGCTCCTGGTTTTAATGGCATGACGATGTCGGTGATAAAATCAGTACATAAAATTTACCCACATGGCCTACTTCAAGTTTTAATCGCTCTATTAGATGTTCTGGGATTCCACGTGATTGGAGAATGGCAAAAGTGATTTGAATATTTTAAAAAGCAAGGCGCTGAGTTTATCTTAAATATTATTAGGCCCACAGCACCCCCATCCAATCTATAGTGAAACTCATCAAAAGAAATTTAAATATTCGGGTAGATCTCTGGATGTCGAAAAAATATGACACTGAGCCCATGTGAAAATGAATTCAGGCGTGGTTGCTTTATTTGGTGTGCGCACGTTGATCTCGAAAGTAGAATTCAGCTTGCTCAATATCAGAAACAATAGGAGCCTCCATATTCTATATGGGGCTCCTCACACTACAAAACATTATTATAGTTATTTTTTCTCGAAACAGAGTACAACGCAAGTTTCCAGTGCGATGTCTTAGATTATATTTCCGCTTAAGGCGAATATTCATATTTATTGACTTGTATCTATCTCCAGTTGTACCCCTTGCGAGACACTTACTTTCGCTAAGAATACTCAGTCACCAATGAAATCATGCGCTGCTCTAAAACGCGTGGTTGGTGTAATATCCATAGTAATATTCCTCGTTAACATTAGTGACGCCTTTGCTAAGACAACTACTCACTGTTTGTGGTTTTGAGAATATGACTAACAGTAATACTGATAATTGTTGTTGTTGTTGTTGTTGTTGTTGTTGTTGTTGTCATCGTAAGTAAAATACAGCTAATAGGCTTGCCGAAGCCAGATGGTGCCTTGGCTGACTAGGCCCAGCGTATCGGCATAGGAGAGATGACATAAATATTAAAGAGCTTGTTACGGAAAGTGATCAGGGAAAGAAGACGTGTAACTTTTTACATTACACTTAAATACGATACAATACAAGCATAAAACGAAAGCAATACTACCTAAACAGGAGAATGTTGAGATAAGAATTGAGATTCTCTCAACAGATCACACCCGGCATAAAAGAGGGTAGGAAGATAGGAATGCGATAAATTTGCAGCAATAAAGGGATTTCAGAGCATTTTTTAATTTGCGTTTCATCGTTACTAAAAAATATTGTCGGGGAGGTCAATAAAAACAGCAGGAACCTAAACCATTCTAATAGCTTTGCCATATCATGTTTTGTCAAATTTTACAGAAAAGCGGGGAGTTTTTCTCAGGATACGAAGGGCAATGCATTCTTTTTTGAATTAAGAGTTAAATAAGTGCCGTAATATACCACGGTTTGAATAAATGACGCTTTGAAAGATGACAGGCGAAGTAAAGAAATTATAGTAGCATTGCTTGTTAAAGTACGATTATAAACAATGAACAATAAACTTCAGCATGTTTTTTTTTTTCAAATTATTATCAACCCTACTTTGCCATCGGTAAGAACAGCAAGCGAATAATGTGATGCCATAATGCAGGACACTGTACGCAAGAGCACGCATAATGGTCGCTTCAATATTGGTAGGCGCTACGGATCTAATATCGAAAAGTAACCATGTGGTTTTTCTTTGTCTGCCACATGTGTAAGCATAATGATCAGTTCAAGACATGTCAATATTAAGCACTCTCACATATTTTACAGAATTAACATACTGAATGGGAGTACACTTATAGGAAACGCTATCATGGGCATGAAGAAATAGAGGCGCCATGCTCACTATTGCTTTCAATGAATCTTTTAAGTAAATTATTTCAGTTTTTTTATAAATCACTCTAAACTATCATGAAAGAACCATGAGCAGCCTCATGAACACCGTCTAGTAGTAGTAACATTGCTTTATTGTAACAGACGTGTTTGGTCAAAAGATCAGTGTCGTCTGCGTACTGAAATACGCGGCATTTTGAAACAACCGTAATAAATTTATTTATGAATAAATAAATAAAAGAGAAGATAAAATATATCCCTGTGGTACAACAGCTTTCAAGGCAAGCCTGTTGCTGAAAGTCAGCCGATCGTCTATTTGAACTACCTGGAAGCGGTCAGAAATATAACTTTTAAGAAAGTCGTAGAACAGACCTCTGAAGCCAAGAAAGTATATTTTTCAAGCAGGATAGAGTGGTTTACGGTGTCGAATGCGTTGGAAATATCCAAAATTAAAGCACAGGCAAACGTAATATGTTCTAAAGCATCATGCAGTTCATTAGAAAATTTTTCAAGCAGATCAATGGCACCTCCAGCTTGGACAAAACCAAACTGGAGATTTGAAATGAGCGAATTTTTTTCTAGAAACGAAGTCATGCATTACAATAAGAATTTCTCAACTGTTTGGGATAAAATATGCGAAACATATATAGGTCAACAACTATTAACACTATCCTGAGGTACACCTTATTGAAAGGGCTTTACAATTGCCCTTCTTAAATCTCGTGATAGAGAAGTTGTTTCTAAGAATCCATTAGGCATGAAGAGCAAGATCTCTGATAATGCGTCCTAATTTCGCTGCAGCAAAGATGCAGATATACCCTTGTTACCTGTTGGTTTGTGCTGTTCGAAACCAGAAACTATTCAAACGAGTTCGTCTTTTCTTAAAGTTGGGAGGAAGACACACCACAAACCGCTGGCATACTCAAGAGACGCTGGTTCAGCACGGACCGCGAGGACTCTGCACCGCCAGGCGGAGCCCGTTCGAGTTCCCGATCCAGGTCTCGATCTACATCCTGATCCAGGTCTAGCTCTCGAGACTGCTCTAACTCCACGAATGGTGGCCACAAGCAGGCCCAAGCAAAGCAACAACAGCACAAGGGCAAGAAGGCGAAGAAAAATGAAGCGAAAAACCAGGCGAGCTGTGCAGCAAAATCCTCCCTACACTCACACCAAACACCACAACTCACGCGCTTAGAACGTGAGTTAGAGATAATACGGGTGAGAATAGGTGACCTAGAACGCGAAAATAGGGAACTAAAAAGCAACAAACGCAGCACCCGCAACAAAACTCTATACCCGCCATGAGTGGCCAGAAATTGCAGACGCAACCGAATGTGCAGGAGGCGACTCAATGATTACGTCGTCGATGCTGAAAGAAACATTAAAGGAAGTTATACCGACAGTTATAGAGCAAGTAATGATAAATGTAGATAGAAAGCTCGAGATTCTGGACAAGAAAATCCAGGCACAACACGTCTAATTCACGAAAGCCTTGCGAAAGCATGCCACAGGCATCAACATCAGAGAAAAAGCTGAGAAAATTTACAACAGGCCCGGATTGACGGTCATGAACAAGGAGACGCATAATGGCTAATCATCAAACGCAGCGGTCAGAAAAGTGCGAAATGTGGCAGTAGAACTGCCGTGGTTTCCGGCGGAGAAGAGGGCAACTGTTGCAGCTGGTGGCGTCGCAACAAAAGCCACCTGCTGTCATAGCAGTCCAGGAAGCCGGAACACAAACGAAATTACGGGGCTACGAAACTTATAGTATCGGGGACGCAGAATAGAAAGTTGCTACATTAGTCGATAACTCAATTACAGTAATATGTCATCAGCCCATTGAAGAGGCAGATGTCCCGCATATCATAACAAAAATAACCTACAAAGGGAGCCATGAAAAGAGCGCCTTCATACCTAATATCTATCGTCCTCCAAGACAAAAGAGAGCAACGTTCGACAAGCTCTTTAAGGAGACAGCAAAACTGGTGAAAGGGAATCCACTAATCATAGTTGGGGACTTTAATGCCAGGCATGCAAGCTGGGGATATAAGATGCAAGACACCAAAGGCAAGAATATCGCAAGACAAATAGAGAAATTGGAAATGACTCTGTTAACTGACCCTGCAATTTCAACGAGGATAGGCAGCAGCGTATCCATGGACACAAGTCCAGACTTGACGATAGTACAAAACTGCCAAAGCGTGGACTGGTACAACACCCTTGAAAACCTGGGTAGTGATCATTACATACTAAGCACCACAATCCGCACCAGCCGAATCTGCAAACACACTGGCACAGCCAAAATTACAGACTGGCATGCATATAGCAAAGCGCTAAAAGCGCACGTGACCGCCATAGACGACTTGAACGAGTGGTGCAAAGTAATTCGAAATGAAAAGCAAATGCACACCGAAACCGTCGCCAGAACAGATGATACCCCTGAAGTAGACGCTCACCTTCTCCACCTGTGGGAAGCAAGAAGAAACCTCACTAAAAGATGGAAAAGGGAAAAGCGAAATAAGAAACGCAAAGCGAAAATTGAAGAAGTAACACAGCAAGCCAAACAGTACGCTAATCAACTCGCGACAGCCAACTGGGAACAATTTTGCGATTCAATAAATGGAACCCTAGGAACAGCAAAGACATGGAATATCCTAAGAGCCATGATTGACCCTCTGAAAACTAAACGTGAAGGACAAAAGTCTCTAGAAAGATTATTGCACACGCATCCAGGCACACGAGATGACCTCCTTCAAGACATCTATATTAAGTGTTTCGACACCCGAGCCATCACAGCCCCTTACCAGGCTAAATACATTGGGCTCCCAAATTCAGAACTGGATGCACCTTTCACGCATGCCGAGGACAGAGCGGCAATTGTCAGCACAAAACGCAACACAGCGCCTGGGGCGGATCAAATCACCAATGCCATGATTCGCAACATGAATGACGAAGCCATAACAGCGCTTCTAAACTTCATTACCAACACTGGGTGAATGGCACTGTACCTCAGCAATGGAAGTATGCTGTAATAGTTATGATACCCAAACCAGGAAAGAAATTGGCAATAGAAAACCTCAGGCCAATCTCTCTTACCTCGTGTTTAGGCAAAGTGTTTGAGAGATTAATAAATACCAGACTTCAACTGCACCTTGAACAACATAAATTGTTGCCATTTGGTTTCCGCTCGAACCTTTCGAGATATCCTTCTGCTTTTAAAGGAGGAAGTACCAACAAATGTTCCAAAAGCAGGAGAAAACATTGTCATGGCCATCGACATAAAAGGTGCTTTCGACAACGTAAGCCATAAGGCCATATTAGATGGGCTAGCAGCGACAAACTGTGGTCAAAGGACGTACAAATATGTACAGAACTTCCTTACTAAAAGAAGTGCTGTTATCAGATTAGGAGAAGACAAATCCAATGTCTTCCACCCACCGAGCAAAGGCATACCACAAGACGCTGTGATCTCGCCTACGCTTTTCAACATAGCCATGATTGGTCTAGCGAAAAAACTGGAAGATATTCCCGACATCCGACACTCCTTCTATGCGAATGACATCACTATATGGACAACCAAGGGTAGCTTGGCAGAAAAAGAAGAGCGGCTTCAACTGGCAGCTAAACCCATCTAAGATTACACTAAAGAAAGGGGACTTCAGTGCTCAGCAGACAAGTCAGAACCCATTCGGTTCTCCAAGAGTAAAAAACAAAGGACAGACCCGAGCCTCTGCCTTGAGGTCAAGCTAGACGGCAATATTATTCCAGAGAAAACAACCCTTTGAATCTTGGGGATGTGGTTACAGTTCAATCAGCGATGTCTCCACACACTTAATATGCTTAAACGAACAGCTCAAGAAATTCGTCGTATGATAGTTAGAATAACGAACAATCGTGCTAGACTGAAAGAACAAGACATGCTTCGTTTGTTAAAGAGCTTAGTCATCAGCAGACTAACATACTCGCTACCCTACCACAAGATGAATAGAGAGGAGAAAGAAAAAGCAAAATAATAAGGATGGCGTATAAAGCGGCTCTGCGACTACCACAAAGCACTTCAACTGCGAAGCTATTAGCGCTCGGACTTCACAATACATTTGATGAGTTGGCTGAGGCACAAGTAACCACCCAGATTAACCACCTGCTACAGGCGCCAACCGGCAGAAAACTGCTTCAGAGGATCGGCCTCGGTGAACAAGTACAGGCACATGGAAGAGCTAAGGAATTGTCGTGCTCAGTCAGAGCCTGGTACAAAATATGTCCCCTACCAAAAAAATGGACCCAGTTTTACATGCTGGAAGACGTAAAGCAAGAGCCGCTTAGATAGATAAAAAGACAAAATATTTTAATACGGTGAGATTTACTGACGCTGCACCATATCAGGCAAATGCAAAGAACATGGTGGCCGTGGTCACAGACCGAAAAGGAAAGGTCACAAGTTGTGCCTCCAAAGCACAAGCCTCTATCACAGAAGCGGAGGAGATAGCGATCACGCTGGCAATCAAGGAGGGCAGGGAGCGAAAAGCCCCAATGACAATAATCACAGATTCGAAGGCTGCATGTAGAAATTACGAAAAAGGTAGAATATGTATGAAGGCCTTCCAAATTCTAACCAAAGCTCGTAAGGACTTCCCAATTGAATACACTCAAACCATTATCTGGGCGCTAGGGTATGAGGGCATCACCAGGAACCAGTTTACGCATGAGGCGGCTCGAGGCTTCACAAAGTACCCAGCTTCCTTGCACACTGCAATAGAGGATCCAACGCCCCTAGAACGTAACATTGGTACGATTCTTCAGTATCACAGGGACAACAGAAAAATGTATCCAGCACCACATAAGAAACTCACAGCAATGGAATCGGTGGCATTACGCAGAATCCAAACAAACACAAACACGAACTTACACAGGCTGCATGTATTTACCCCACAGCATACAAAGATACATGTCAGTGGTGTGGGGCCACACCAACTCTGTTTCACATCACTTGGGAGTGTACGCATCACAATGAAGAACACCACAACATTAACACCACAGAGGAACAATGGGAGTAGCTTCTGTCCAGCTCGGCCATTGTTCATGAGCGCTGGCTGGTCCAACGGGTTGAGATGATGGCTAGGGCCAGCGGAGCCCTGGAATAGGGGCCCGACCACTTGAAATGCTCCGCGTTATGCGCAAATAAAGTTTTTTTCTCTCTCTCTCTCTGGGAGGAAGACAGAGGCAGGTATTGATTTATTTAAATCAGAGTGGCGTGCCGGCACTGATGATACCCCACCAGACACTTTTGCAAAGTGGCGATTACATGTATCAGCTGTATGTTCAGGATCACAAGTAAACGCATCAGTAGGTTTAGCGACGCTGCTTCCTTTAGCACAAAAATGGCTTATCAGTGGCCACACCCACGCCAGATTTTTTGAAGATAACTGAAGCTGGTAGTGAAAATATTGTCGTTTTGCCGATCGGATGAGGGCCACCACTTCATTCCTTGTGATTATGTAGTTGATACCGAGTTCTGCATTACCTGGGGAGCATTTACACCGTTTTCAAAGCAAATCTCTCTCAGAAATTGCTTAAAAAATATCTGGGGACAGCTAGCTGTGACTACGTCTTTACTTAGCCCTTCTGATATTTTTATTTATTTTTTTAATTATTTATTCATTTATTTATTCATTTATTTAACGATACTGCCAATCTCATCACAGATTATAGCAGGGAGGGCATATGAAAGGGAATATTTGTTTACACAAAGTCATAATGATGGAAAACACAAGAAGAAGCCGGAATTGCAAAATGACATACAAATCATACATTATACATCGCCATTATAAAAACACACAGTCGAATAATTTTAGTAATAGCAACTACATCAACTAGGTTATCATTAAAAACGAGTGCGAAAAGATAATGCATGCTTTTGTAATATAGAGTAGGGACAGCAAGTAGGCATTTTTATTTAACAACCTAATAAAAGAACCTTATGAACAATTATGTAATCAAAAAACATGTCACTTGAAATATAACGATCATAAAAAAAATTTTGTATTAGTAACATGACACTGACACGTCATTTATGGGGTTTACTGATGATGTGATGTCATTATTGCGATTTACGAGGCAAGCAATTCACTTTCAATAACACCTGTAAACAGTTTTATGGATGATTCAGTGGTTAAGGTGGATTTCAGTGAGTTACAACCTTTAATGGTTAGAGGAAAAAATGAGTATTCAAAGCAATTAGTGTAAAAGAGTATTCTGCAAGAGTATGGGAAAGATTATGACGGGTTGGTTTACCGTGAAATAATATGCGTACAAGAGTATTGGAGACTATGTATTTTGTTGTAAAACCTATTACATAGACACCAGGAGTTCCAGTAGCAATAAAAGAAGACAAGTGAAACTATTTATTCATGACTCCAGTTGGGAATAATAATAATAAAATTAATAATAATAATAATAATAATAATAATAATATAGATTATTTAACGTGTCCAGGGAACACTATAAGATTTTTGCGCAGGCGCACGCAAAAATAAAATAATAAACTATACAATACAGTCTACAAAAAACATTAAGAGAGTGGACGTGCATAGACGAAAAGAAATTGGCGCGAAATGTGAAGAATAACAGACAAGACGAGAAACTTAGGATCGCAGTGAGAAATGGAGGGGAATATACACAACTATGTGGAAGGCTTCCTCAAAAATGAATAGCGGAACAGCCTGCACAGTGTGAAAAAATATCTCTTAACAGTTCAAAGCTGAGATAAAAACAAATTGACAGTAGTCTGTGAAAAGCATCAAGGTCATGAAAGTTTATATTATATAGACTGTAGATTCTGTGAGCAGTATAGTGTTGAAGGAAGTTGGCAGGTACATCAAATGGTCGATTATCTTTGGTTAACTTACGCGGACTCCCAAAAATTTGCATAACTGAGAAGTAAAGGACAGATTATCATACCGTGAACTAGTTTGTAAAGAAAGGAGAAGTCAGCGCGATTACGTTGGCAGTGAAGTGATGGAAACGATAATAACCTGGCACTGTTGGAACGAGATTCAGAGGCTTTCTATAAAAAAACATATTTGTATATGCTTATGAATTTTTCGTGGACTCACTCAATCGCGTGACTGCGAGATTTAGCGGATGATAATAATGAAGTGAAGAGGAACAAATGCTACAGTGGATCACCATCTCCAGTGACATGGCAGGCCTGTCTGTACCACGCAACGCTCGAGGGCGCTGCTCGTTCACTTTCTAGATCCGTTTATTAGAGTCGTTGGTGAAGCTACCAGCCGGTCCCTACGCCAGAATTCAATACCTTTTGAACAGAAACAACAGCAATACAATAATCATATGATAATAATGCACTTTTTATTACTCTTGTAATTGCTTTCATTATTATTATTTATAATATTACCACGTTCCATTTCCCAAGTTTTGTTATCGTTCCACAGCACAACACAATTTTCGGCGCAAACCACGCCTGCAGTTTTCGAGAAGCTTCCGGACTGTAGCAGATCATTTCGATAAGATCACGCATACGCTGCGAACTGTACAGATTATTCTGGAACCTACGCCACCGCCAGCGATAACGCTAGAACATTCGATGGCATGAGTATAAATGTCGACGCGCTTCGCCGCTTGTCGGTGGCTGATCGACGGCCGACGCTCCGTTCGCCGCTATCAGTCCAAGACTCCTGCTGTAATCGGACTTTCCGTTTACCGGGCACAAGTTCGCCCAAATAAACAGTTAAATTCCAACGCAAAGTGTCCTGTCTTCGGCGACGTCACCATCCCGTGACAATGTTGACATACGTGCTTTTTGTACTGGGTTACCGGCTTTAAACCATGAAGTCATTATGATAATCACATGTTCAGAGCGGCTGAATGAGTGAATAAACTTCTATTGGACCCAGCAAAATGTGTGAATAAATCGTGGGAATATCCAGGTGCACGTTTTAGTAATATGTTCTGACGCCCGATATATAGCAATGTGCGCTTGTGCCACGCATTATCACTGCAATATTTCTTATTGTATTGCGAAGCCACGGACGGGTGTGTTTCGAAACAGAGGAAGTTATTTTCACTAAGTTCAGAAGCGGACGTGCACAATGTTGTAGAACACTTGCTTACTACGCAAATGATCTGGGTTCAATCTTCTCTTGAACTTTGAATGTTTTTATATTTTATTGCATATTTCTCGAATTATCGGTCACGCACGAGATGCTTTTTCGCTCGCCACTAAAAGCGCGAACACGAGAATTTCTGCGGAACGAGCTCTTCAACACTATCTCGACAATAGGTCTTACAAGATACCTTTTAAGAAACATTACCACGTAAAAATCTTACCACGCTGTTCTTGAGCAAGGTGCGCCAAGAAACAATGACACTAGTAAAAGCATGGAAACCCGACGAGCGATATATCTTCAGACTTGCTTATGTGCGTTATTCGTTATAAATAAAAGTGGCCGAAATAGCCGGGTCTCGAACCAAGACCTGATATGCCACTATGCAGACCACACCGAAATTTCCGGAGCCCTTCACTACGGCGTCTCTCAAAATAATATGGTGCTTTTAGGTCGTTAAGCCCCACATATCAATCAATGTGGAGACCGCTTAGGCATTAAAACAAAGGTTTTGAGGTGTGTTTTACGGTGGTGCACATGCAATTATCATCCCAGGTTTTACGCTCCAAAACCACAAGATTATGAGGGATGCCGTCGTGTGGTGTTCCATAACTTTCTGTCATCTGATGCTCTTTACCATGTCATCGCACAGTATATATACGTGCTTCGACTATTCTACCTCCATCGTAATATGGCCTCGGCGGCCGGGGTCAACCACGCGGCTTTCGGGTCAGTACCTGAGGACTGTAACCACTATATCACAGCAGCGGACAGTCGCATATTCGGTAGCAGCGTACGATTGCCCATTACGGTCGTAATGAAACAAATATAACTGGTTTCATTACTTTTCTACGGAAAATTAGCGCAAAGTGGAAGATGACCTGTATAACATGTTGGCACATATTGAAATACACTATTTCGGATGGCTTTTGTTATGTGCTCAAGAAACACAAAGAGCGCTATTTAAATGAATGCGTCTTATTTAAAATGCTCATGTTTGGAAGATAATGAAGCAATTCCGCTTCTGTAATTATTATGGCCTTTCCTTTTGCTTCTTTTTGAACTCTCAAAAAGATTGTCACTGGCAGAGAATATGGCGTGGCAAGTTGGCTTCATGTTCTAGCAGAAAAAACAAATCACTTGCTTTGTGACACACACAAATATTAGCAACCTGAGGCTTGTTTCTTCATATTGTCAAAGAGTCATTGCCATCGAATAGGCTAATATTTTCTTGAAATTAGCTTTTGCAGATTACAAAAACAGCAGTGACAAAAGAACGTGCTAACTTTCTTTAAGAAACCTGTTCCGCTGACTATGCAACCAGACGAAATATATTGACACCGCATACAAGAAGGGCAGTACTCAATTTCAAAATAAGAGTTTTTCAAGCACAGCTAAGTGACCCTTGCCCACGAATTCATTAAAACAAAACACTTTATTCACAATCGAGCAACCAACCGACCACTCATCGTACGACTTGCGCTTTTCAGTCAGCGATCACGGTTCGCTCTTACTCGCGATAGTCGACATAGAACTGCTTTTTTGAAATGCTTGGCCCCTTTGTCTGCCGCGAGGCATACGTTATCGCGCCAGTTGTGAAAGTTGAAGGTCTGTACACCACGTGGTGTGAAAACCGGCGAACTAAAAGCGATGTCTTGAATTCCTGGGTACACAAGTCTAATTTACCCAAGACATGCATTATATACTGTTGGGATAACGGGAAATCAGTAAATTTGGAAAGCTTTGATAGCTAAAATAACGGGACATTTTCTTCGTCCCTCTTTCAAAGCAAAGGCCTCTTTCCGCAAGAACACCACACTCTGACCCCTTTCTTAAGAATGGAGAAAATACGCTTGTAGCATGGGAGCGGTGAAATACAATCGGCTCGGAATATTTTTTGCCATAACACCCGCAAAAGTGAGAATAAGCTTATTATACAAGGTACAGTACTCAAAGTACAGTAGACACAAGTAAAAAAGACAAAAAAGACAAAAAAAGAAAACACGCATCAAAGTCGGTGGAGTTTTGCCAAATTAAATGTTTGCCCTAAATCGCCTATCTGAATCAGCCCCTGTGGAAGCGATCAAGTTCGAATACTCACAAATCGGCCTCCACGCTTGAACAATCAGCGGCACAGCACACATATCCGTATCAAACAAGGCACCTAATATCCCGAGTGCCGCACCCCTCTTCCTTGATTCAAAGAGCCTGTAGCGCCTCAATGCGCTGCTCGTCGAAGAAGAAGAAGTTGGCATTTGGGCCGCGCAGCGGGTGCAGGCGATAATAAAAATATCAGTTCGAAGACTGAACGCTGTCAGGGCTGGATCTTTCCGTGTTTGCTCCGACAGTTAATGGTGACCCGATAAAGAACACACAGCCCCGATCATCCCGCATGGATCCCGCCGGCTCTACCACCAATCCCACCGGTCCTGACGCCCAAGAAGACGCCAGACGTAGCGGTGCTGCAGTCGCTGCGATTCAACATGTCAACCTGCCACCATTTTGGCCCAACAGCCCCAGCACATGGTTTATGCAGGTCGAGGCGCACTTCGGTCTACGGCAAATCACCAGCCAACAGACCAGGTACTGGAATCTGGTGTCATGCTTACCTCCGGACGTAGCCGACGACTTAGCTGATATTTTAGCGTCGCCGCACCCGAACCATCCCTACGACACGTTGAAGGCAGCTATCATTTCCCGCAAGTCTGAGTCCGAACACAGCAGACTCCAACAGCTCATCACGGCTACCGAGCTCGGTGACCGTCGCCCATCACAGCTCCTGCGACGCATGCGCCAGCTCCTTGGCAGCACCTCCGCCCCTCAAGAGGAGAAACTTTTACGTCAGTTGTTCCTCCAGCGCTTACCACAGAGCATGGTCCCGGTCCTGGTAGCTACAGAGGATGTCCCACTAGACACACTCGCTGAAATGGCGGACCGAGTGGCGGACTACTCGCGGGCACATAGCCTCAACGCCGTTACCACACCACCACCGGCCACCGCTGCAGACCCGGCGCTCTCGAGCATCGAGAACCGTTTGGACGCCCTTGTCAGGCGCCTCGATGACTTTGTACCTGCGCATCGTCGACCGTCATCCAGGTTCCAGATACACAGTCGCTCCTCGACGCCCCCACGTTCTCCGGAACTTCGGCCACCCGACGCGCCGCGGGACATTTCATCCTCAACCGTGTGCTGGTACCACCGCCGATTCTGTGCCTCTGCTCGCAAGTGCACTCGCCCGTGCTCCTGGTCGGGAAATTGTGACGACCGGCCACTGACAGCGGCCAGTGGTACTGGTCGAAAGTCATGCCGCCTTTTCTATGTTTCTGATAAGATCACTGGCGCTTGCTTCCTAGTCGACACAGGAGCCCAGGTTAGCGTCATTCCGGCCTCGTGTGCAGATCGCCGTCGCAACGAACAGACCTGCCCACTCCAAGCGATCAACAATTCCGCCATTCGCACATACGGCACGCGCTCTCTTACACTTGATCTTGCACTACGCCGTACGTTCCGCTGGATTTTCATCCTCGCTGACGTCTCGCAAGCTGTTCTTGGAGCTGACTTCCTCAGTTTTTTCAACCTTGCTGTGGAAATCCATGCTCATCGCCTCATTGATCTCAACACCCACCTCTCCATCAACGGTGTACTCTGTACTTCCTCGCCAACGGTACTGCGAGCTCTCACACCTGCTTCGCCTTATGCAAAAATACTCGACGACTTTCCCAGCATCACGAAGCCGCACACCAGAGAGTCACCGGTGAAACATTCGATCACTCACCACATTGTGACCACTGGACCTCCCGTTTTTACACGACCCCGTCAACTATCTGCAGAACGCCTCGCCATCGCCCGCCATGAGTTTGAGCACATGCTTGAACTTGGCATTGTGCGGCCTTCCTCCAGCAACTGGGCGTCGCCACTCCACATGGTGCCGAAGAAAGATCCTGGCGACTGGAGACCATGTGGGGATTACCACGCTTTCAATGCCCACACCATACCAGACCGCTATCCACTTCCTCACATACAGGATTTCACATCAAATTTGGCTGGGTGCACAATCTTCTCTAAGATTGACTTAATGAAGGCTTACCATCAGATTCCTGTAGAACCCGCCGACATTCCCAAGACGGCCATCACCTCCCCATTCGGTCTGTTTGAATATGTGAGGATGCCTTTTGGATTGCACCACTCTGCACAGACCTTTCAGCGCACTCTCAACGAGGTCACGCGAGGTCTCAATTTCGTATTTGCCTACCTTGATGACCTCCTTGTAGCAAGCTCATCAGGCCCTGAGCATGAAGCCCACCTGCGCACCCTGTTCCACCGCCTGGATGATTACGGCTTCGTAATTAATCCCAGTAAGTGCCTATTCGGCGTCGCTACAATAGAGTTCCTAGGCCACCTTGTCACTCCAAAGGGTTTCCAACCACTCGCCAGCAAAGTAAAGGCTATTCAAGACTTTCCACCCCCAACTTCACTGAAGAGACTCCGAGAATTTCTGGGCCTACTAAACTTCTATCGCCGCTTTCTTCCAAAGTGCGCCACAATCCTAAAGCCCTTGACCGACCTATTGGCTAAAAAAAAAGACCCGGCTGCGCCACTGCAGTGGCCCAAGGACGCTGCATCTGCCTTTGACACTGCCAAGAAGGCTCTGGCAGACGCTACCATGCTCATACATCCCGTCCCTGATGCCCCGATTCGTCTCATCACCGATGCATCAAGCGTGGCAGTTGGCGCTGTTCTCGAGCAGCACGTACCCGGTTGGCCGCCCCTTGGGTTT
This sequence comes from Rhipicephalus annulatus, assembly GCA_013436015.1. Taxonomy (NCBI): domain Eukaryota; kingdom Metazoa; phylum Arthropoda; class Arachnida; order Ixodida; family Ixodidae; genus Rhipicephalus; species Rhipicephalus annulatus. The sequence continues at coordinate 124,600 of WOVY01009596.1, forward strand.
TTCTCGCAAAAACTGAAGCCATCAGAGACAAAATACAGTACATTTGCCCGAGAACTCTTCGCGGTATACCTCGCCATCAAACATTTTCGTCACTTATTGGAGGGCCGGGACTTTTACGTCGTTACAGACCACAAGCCCCTGACGTTTGCCTTCCATCGCAATCACAGCAATTATACTGCACGAGAGATTCGTCAACTATGCTTTATTTCCGAGTTCACTGTGGATCTCCGACACGTACATGGGCCGGAAAATGCTGCTGCTGATGCACTATCCCGCATCGATGCCTTGTCGACCCAGCCACCACTAGACATGGAAGAGCTAGCAGCTGCCCAAAGCAAAGATCCTGAGCTGCATCGTCTTCGCTCTTCATCCACGTCTTTATCATTCACGGAGTGCCCGCTTCCATTTTCTACCTCATTAATAACGTGCGAAACGTCTACTGGTGTCCCTCGGCCCTTCGTGCCTTCAGCTTTTCGTCGTGCAATTTTTGATCAGTTGCACAACATGAGCCATCCTGGTATTCGTGCGACCCAGAAGCTAGTCACATCTCGTTTCCTTTGGCCAAGCATCAATTCTGATGTCCGACGCTGGGCGCGAACCTGCCTTGAGTGCCAGCGCGTTAAAGTTCACCGTCACACTGTCACGGCAACATCCCCGTTTCGGCCTCCAGACGCAAGGTTTTCTCACGTCCATCTCGACATCGTCGGTCCTCTTCCGTCATCGCAAGGAGCCTGTTACCTGCTGACATGTGTGGATCGCTTCACCAGATGGCCGGAAGCATTTCCCATTTCCGACATTACAGCACCAACAGTTGCCAAGGCTTTCACAAACGGCTGGGTGTCGTGCTTTGGATGCCCTTCTGTCGTCACCACTGATCGCGGTCGTCAGTTTCAATGGGCCCTTTTCACCGCACTTGCCAATATCCTGGGCATTCGACACATCCACACAACTGCCTACCATCCTTCCGCCAATGGCATGGTCGAACGGCTTCATCGACAACTGAAAGCTGCCCTCACTGCTCACCAGCCAAGGGAACGTTGGCTCGACCACCTCCCCTTCGTACTTCTGGGCATCCGATCAGCATTGAAAGTGGATCTCGGCTGCTCATCAGCCGAACTAGTATATGGCGTTTCCCTGCGTCTTCCAGGAGAATTCTTCGAGCCATCATCGCCACCTTCCACTCACGATGCCTCCACGTACATTCGAGAGCTGCGCACCACGTTTCGGGACCTTGCTCCTGTGATTCCTGCCGACCGACACCCCCAGTCTGTCTTCGTCAGTCAGGATCTGCATGACTGCAGTCACGTCTTCGTTCGGCGTGACCAAATATGGCCACCACTAACACCAGCCTATGATGGCCCATTCCGCGTACTCCATCGTACACCTAAGACGTTCACGCTGGACATCAATGGCCGTGAAGACGTCGTGGCTGCTGATCGACTAAAACCTGCGTATATCGCCGCGGTCGTGGCCGCGGGGTTTCAATCTAAGTATGGATGCCAACAACCAAGCATGTCCACTGGGCGACTCCTCTGGTGATTCCTACGGCTCTCGCTCTACGGGGGGGGAGCCCTGTAGCGCCTCAATGCGCTGCTCGTCGAAGAAGAAGTTGGCATTTGGGCCGCGCGACGGGTGCAGGCGATAATAAAAAAATCAGTTAGAAGACTGAACGCTGTCAGGGCTGGATCTTTCCGTGTTAGCTCCGACAAGCCAATCTAAATTCCAGGTAGGCCCATAAAAGTCTCTAGTGTAATCACTGCAGGCGGCATCACCCCTCCGTCAGTGGCCGAAACAAACGCAGGAAGGCTGTCACGGAACTTCAAGAACGACGCTGCAGCAGCTGTACAACAGCGCGAATGCAGTTGCAAATACACCTTGCACACACTATAAACGGACGCGGGCAGCAGCGCAACAGTGCGTGCTACATGGTTCTCTTGTGGAAGCGACACAAAGCTGGCGACACACGGCTTGAAGCATCCACCATATGAGCCGTTTTCTTTTCGTCGCCTTGCGACCACTTAAGACACAAAAAACATCTCACGCCTCAAGCCGGGTGCTGGGTTCGCCGGCTCAGACGAGTTCCCAACGAGCTCCGGACAGCCACTGTTGTCATTGGCCGCAGGTGCGTGCAATTTTGTGACGAGTGGCATCGTGAGTGACCACCTCTTTCTATTATTTCCTCCTCTGCGCGCAAGTGAACGGGGAGCGGAAGAGAGGGGCTGAACTCATGGGTAGAGTGATACTCTCCTCTCCTGTTCTCCTCCTATGGAATACCAACCGAACGTGTCGTGAGTGAGTGGTAATGCCTCTCCCCTCTTTTCTCCTACTGCATGAGCTGGGCGCACGAAAGGCACTCTTCCGCTGATGAGCGATAGCTTTCTGTGGTAGCATGTTCATTGTTTAGCTATCTTGGGTCAGCCATGCGCTCAAGTGTAGACAATTTTGAACAATGGTGATATCAACACCTAGAATACTGAAGGTAATATTCCTAAGCATTATGGTTCCGTGTTCAAGCCGAATGAATGACGCATACATATATAAATTAACTGAGAAACATTTATAATCACGAAACAGCAGGCTCACCACCACTGAAAATCACCTTGGCAACAGGAGACAGCTCCACTACGCTCCATCGTAATGAGAAGAAATGACGTCAACTTCCTCCGAAGATTCTCGTAAGACCTACTGAGAAACACTCATCCTGAATTTCACCTCAACCACCGGAAACAAGAAGTCAAGGAGCTACAGCGCAGCTATGGCCAAGAAGTAGGAATTCATTGTGTAGGCGACGACGCCTACACAATCAAACATTGCTATAACCTTGCTGTCGTGGGCAGTCAGAGCTAGATTGCTTTTACGAGCAATACTCGTGGAGTTTTTGTTTTCTTGTTGCTTTCTTTACAGCTTGTCTGATTATTCACGCTGACTCTTGCCTCAGGACCCAGTAAAGCTTACTGCCTATTTAGTTATAGTAAGACCTACATTAGAACTTGCAAGTATCGAAAGAGACCCTTATCAGAAAGGACTAATCAATAAAGTTGAGTGAGGTGCTGACCCGCAGGTCGTGGGATCGCATTCCGGCCTCGGGGGCTGCATTTTCGATGGAGGCGAAAATTTTGTAGGCCCATGTGCTCAAATTTGGGTGCACGCTAAAGAACCCCAGGTGGTCGAAATTTCTGGAGCCCTCCACTATCTTGTCTTTCACAATAATGTGGTGGTTTGGGACGTTAAATCCCACATATAAATCAATCAAGTTCAGCGAGTACAGAGAAGAGCGGCTAGATTTATTCTTTCAAGATACTCTCGAACTAATTTTGTAACAGAAGTGCCACAACAACTGAGCTTACCCACACTTTAGGAGCAACAACATATAGCCAGAATAAAATTCTTGTTTTTGCTTTCTCTAATTACATTCAACTTTGATAGAGCGCAGTACCTCGTTCCGTGACCAGTCCAGAACCTACGAAGTAACTACTGCAGCAACTTTCAAATGCCCATATCTTGTGTGAACACATACGTATACTCCTATATTTCTAGAACCATAAAAGACTGTACAGAATTGTGAAACTAAAAAAATGAATTCAAAACTACAAATATTTTCTAAGTAAATCTTTGAGAATGCTAGCTCTTTCTTTCTTTAACTTCATTGAATGTACCAAATCAAACAAATTTTGTGTTGTATGCAGAACACAGTATTGTGATTCTTAATGTTCTGCAGTGAATGATGTACGGATAATGTAGAGAGAGAGCGATAAAGATGCAAGAAAGTGCAGGGAGGTTAAGCAGACGCACATCCGGTGTGCTACCCCGCACTTGGGAAGGGATGAAGGGGAGAAAAGAGGTTGCAGAGAGATAAGAAGGTATACACAATCACGAGCACACTCGGGGGAGCACACACAGTCTACAGGCGCTCGCTCAGGTCTGTTGACTTAAATAAAGTAGGAGTGCTTTAGTCGCTTTCTGCGCAACTGAGGCAGATGCCCAAGGTTCTAGAATCTTCTGCACACAAAATGGTCTGAAGTCAAGTTGATTCAAAACCATCGGAGCTGGCCTCACTGTGTGTCGTAGCAAGCGCAGCTGCACACGACGTGTTCAATGGTCTGTTCAGCTCCGCAGTAGTCGCATGTAGAGGTGTCTGCCATACCGATGCGAAAGGAGTACACCTTTGTGAAAGCAACACCCAACCAAAGGCGGCATAACAGTGTCACATCGGAGCGGGAAAGTTGTGATGGTAGCTGTATCTTGAACGAAGGATCCAGTTCATGTAATAGACATCTTTGGAAGCTGGTAGACGACCAGAACGTGCGCGTAAGATCACAAGCCAGCAGGTGAAGATGTCTTGCTGCATCATTCCTTGATAGAGGAATCGTGATCACACGGGTTCCTTCATGAGCTGAGCGGGCTGCATCATCTGCTAATTGATTTCCAGTAATACCGATATGTCCAGGCAGCCATTAATATATAATATTATGCCCTCGTGCTAGAGCTTCATGATGACAATGTCTTATTTCATGTACCAATTGTTCATGATTCCTCCTACGCATGGCAGACTGCAAACTCTGAAGCGCTGCCTTCGAATAACAGGGGTTTCTTTGTGCAAACAGATGAGGGTAAAACTGCTGAACATTACACCTGCTGCGGAGTACCTCAGGGAGGTGTTTCAAGCCCTACATTGTGGCCCTCATTGGTCTGGTGAAGGTTCTGCCAAAGTCGGTGTGCCTATTCATATACGCTGATGATATTTGCCTCTGGAGTGCTGCAGTTAATCGCCCTCAGGTGCGTGCCCAAATACAGCGTGCAGCAACCCTCACAACAGCCTACCTTCAGAAGCAAGGCCTAACTATATCAACTGCGAAGTGCGCGTTGATTGCGTTCACACGCAAACCAATGACGTCATATCCTGTTTACATCAATGAGCAGAGTGTCAAATATGCACGGCGCATGGTTTTTTGGGCATAATAATCGACAGAAGTTTGTCGTGGAGCCCGCATTGTGCGTACTTGAAGAAGAGACTGCTATCTATTGTGCATATAATGAAATTCGTCTGCGGGAAAGTATGGGGAGCTTCTGTGGCCTCCATGCTACAGCTGTACAGGGCCCTATTTCTGGGTCTATTGCGCTACAACTTGCCGGTACTGACTAACACTTGCAAATTCAATACCCATTCATTGGAGAGTTTGCAGGGTCAGGCGCTGCGTATCTGCCTAGGACTGCCCCGATGCACTTCTACTTATGCCACAATCGTGCTTGCCAAAGACCATCCGGTTAGTACATATTTTTTTTTATTTTTATTGACTCATACTGTTGGCCTGTCGGCCGTTACAAGGTGGGTCAAAGTGGGACATTTGCATAGTCGACATCGTGTGATTTGAGAAGAGAAAAAATAAGAATCCATATCACATAAGAGAAAAAAAACACAAGCGTACATAAAAAAGAAAGAAACCATACAACATAAGAAACCGTTCATAAGATACCACACACAAGAAAACATAAGCATACATAAGCGAAATAGTTCCTGTATACATCAAATTATACGACATCATAAATGCACAGTTAACAAGCGATGTTAAAAAATAGAACCGACCATTACCGTACAAGAACACACAGCAGTACATGCGGAATAATCTGTACATATACCAATCAAACAATACAAAGCTAACAACACAACGCAACAACTGAACTCGGACAACCACTAAATAGAAAGCATGCGTGAAGGCACGCGTCTTTAATGACCTACTAGGTTATTTTCAAACTTTTCTGCACTATTACTTTCTCGTGTTTGTAGTGGCAATTGATTCCATTTTTAATGGTTCTTGGGAAGACAGAAAACTCGCAACTGTTAATGTGCATCTGAGGTATTCCGAAAGTACCATCTTTGATTCTTCGCGATGCTCTACCATGTCGTGCTATCAAGTACTGACTGCTATTGATGTAGAATTTGTTTTTAGAGAGAAGGTAAAAAAACGTTAGTATTGCTATGCGCCTGCGTTTAACAAGCGTGAGCAAGTTTAGCAAACCGAGCATTTCGGTGACGGAATCCGTATGAGGGTATCGCGCAAGAATAAACCTTGCTGCCCGTCGTTGAACTCTTTCCAGTCTCTGAATTAACCCTGACAGATGAGGGTCCCAGATTATACTGGCATACTCTAGCGTGGGCCGAACGTAGGTCAAATAAGCTGTTAGTTTTACTGACTGTGAGGCTAATTGCAGTTTCCGTCGCAAGAACCAGAGCTTCTTTTCCGCAGTTTCGCATATTTTTTCAACATGATAAGACCAGCTTAAATTCGCGGATATATTTACGCCTAAGTATTTCAGCACGTCAACCGTGGAAAGCACCAAGAAATTCACTGTGTAATTAAAGTAGAAGATGTTATTTACTTTATTTGTTACAAGCAATAAAACAGTTTTATTCTCATTTATTTTCATTTTTTCGTTTGTCGCACAGTTCTTCTACTGTCCTAAGAGCGTCACTGAGTAACTCCTGATCAACCGGGCTATCGATTTCTTTGTACAATAGACAATCATTAGCGAAAAGCAGAACAGTGATCATGTCGTCAATTTCAGAGGCGATATCATTAATATAGACTAGGAATAGCACTGGGCCTAACACAGACCCCTGGGGAACACATGACGTCACGTCCAACGGTTTTTATTTAATGTGTTATACTTCTACGTACTGCGTTCTGCCCCGAAGGTACGCGGTTATCCATTTTACTATTTGTTCGTTTATTCCCATAACTGCCTGTTTCAGAAGCAGTTCTACATGTAGCAATCTGTCGAATGCTTTCGACAGATCAAGACAGATGGCATCTATCTGTTTCTTTTTGTTTAACGTCATGGGAAAGTCATTAATTGTTTCAAGAAGCTGTGTTGCTGGGGAAAGGCGCTGTCGGAATCCATATTGTTTGGGAAAAAATTTGTTGTCATTTTCAACATACGCGTAAATTGACTTGGCTACAATGTGTTTTAGGAGCTTGCAGCAAACGCAGGTCAGCGACATTGGACGACAGTTTTCAATGAATTGCTTATCAAAAGATTTGTGCACACGTATACCCTTGGCCGTAAGCCAATCATCAAGGATTTGGCAATCTGCGAGTGATGTGTCAATTATATTCTTTAAGTACTGAGCAACCCATTCCGCATACCTGTGCAGAAATGCATTCGGTATTCCATCAGGGCCTACTGACTTTTTTACGTCAATATTCAGTGGTTGGACCACAATTCTCTCATAACAGACTTTAACATCTGGCATTTTTTCCGAGCGAAGCAATGGAGAGGGAGCGGATTCGATACCGGATTGTGACAGAATAGAAAACACCGACTGAAAGAATTCGTTGTAACAAGAAGCGATTACTGCAGGATCAGTAACCACTGTGTTATCCGCTACAATGCTAAGTGACTCGTTAATTTTTTTCGACATGTGACAGCAAAATTTATCAGGAGACTTTGTCATGAACTCTGTCAGTGTTTCTTTGTAATATTTATTTTTGGCTTCTGTAATCATGGAACACAGTTGTGAAGACAATTCGGTTATTTTCGCGCGGTTTTTTGTTACTTTGCGTTTCTGGCGGCTTATTCTACGCTTCAGTTCGATTATTTCTCTGCTTATCCAAGGGTTCCCCTTAGCTTTCCTTCTTTTCCGAAACGGTACGAAATTTCTGATACAATGGAAGATAATAGCCTTGAAAAATTCCCACATGGCATTGACGTCAACCTTGAGAATCAAAACTGTCCAGTGCAAATGACAAGTAGTCGATGATACTTGTGTCATCAGCCTCAAAAAAGTTGCGAGCATTCGTGATCGCTTCTTTATGTTTTGACATTCTTTCATTATGTGTTATTTTGACAAAGACCGCTTCATGGTCTGAAATACCCTTATTGACTGACACTTTGAACAGCTCGAAGCGCCCGTCAAGGAATACCAGATCCAAAATAGACGGACTTTCCCCCGCTTTCCGCGTACATTGGCGAACAACTTGTGAAAGGTCATAGATGAATGCAATGTCTAGGAGTAAATCGCAGTGTGCCTGTTCCCGACACTCTGCTGTGAACGTGTCCCAGTTGATTGCAGGTAAATTGAAGTCGCCGGTTGGGAGCAGCCGGCAGTTGCGTTTTTGTTTGATTCTATGTAACTCTGTGTCGACTCTAAGAATGAGAGAGGTGAGTTTGGTGGTCGGTAAACGGTACCGAGAAGGACTAGTGACGTTCCAATATGCATTTACACCAAACACTTTCGTGCCCTGCAATACCGCGTAGTGTTTTTGTTTTGAATTCAATATCTTCCTTCATTATTATCGCAACGCCGCCTTCTCGAGACTGTCGATCCCGACGCACTATCTTGTGTCCGGGAGGTATGATCTCATTATCTTGAATCTCTGAATGTAACCACGTCTCCGTTATTGTAACTACATGAGGATCATAATTGACTAAAATGTATTCAAAGTCTGCCGTCTTCTTGACAATACTTCTAGCACTAAAGTTGGCTATTCGGAATTAGCCCCACCGCGGTGGTTTAGTGGTTAAGGTACTCGGCTGCTGACCCGCAGGTCGCGGGTTCGATTCCCGGCTGCGGCGGCTGCATTTCCGATGGAAGCGGAATTGTTGTAGGCCCGTGTGCTCAGATTTGGGCACACGTTAAAGAACCCCAGGTGGTCGAAATTTCCGGAGCCCTCCACTACGGCGTCTCTCATAATCATATGGTGGTTTTGGGACGTTAAACCCCACAAATCAATCTATTCGAAATTCTTGTTGCTCTCTCCATTTCGTTCAATCCTGGCTCGCCACTGACAGAGCGTTGTTATTACGACTGATTTTGACTCGACGATTCTTTTCGTCGTCCCAAGTGAACATATCAGCATCAATGAACAGTTTATCATAATCAAGACGCACACGCTGTTCTCGTTTTCGTTCATCCTGCGCAGAATTCTAGAGAAGCTTGCGTTTGGCAACTGTTTCCTTGCTCTAATCATCAGCAATAGATATACCAGTTCCCTTCAGTCTCTTACAGTTTTTATATCCTTTTGATTTTTTTCTGGAATCTTAAAGCTTCAGAATAACAGGACGCGGCTTGGTCTGCCGCCTCCCGATCCTGTGTATTTGTTCAACTGTGTGCAGGGTTACGTTCAGCTGTTTATCAAATAAATCGCTAAGCACCTTTGTAGTTAGTCCCTCCGTTGTTTCTTTTTCGCCCTCCGGAATTCTAAAAGTCATAAGGTTATTTCGTCGGCTTCTGTCTTCAAGTGAAATAAGCCTTTTGTGCAGCGTTTTTACATACACGTTCAGGGTTTTGTTAATGGTATTCAACTCGGTTATCAATTTGCCTCGGCTCTTGACAAACTGTACCACTTTCTCAACTTGTTTTATTCTTTCGCCCAACGCGGCTAAATCAGTTTTGATGGCCTGTTGCCCTTCAAAAAGTTCTTTCAAGAGCGCTGGCGTGTTAGGACCTAAATTCGTTTCGATGTCACCAGGTAGCAACCTACACAAAGAAGCGAATGACAAACAAAGCACTTTCGGGCACGGCAGCACTACAATGAAGCAATTATCTTTCTTGTAACCATAGTGCGAATAGAAACCAACCTGTTCAAGGAACAGAAGACGAGTTACAGGTGACATGCCTTCTGTGGTGCCACCGTGCCCACTGATGTAGGCGGGTGAGCCCGCTGCCTTCATAGGACTAGATGACGTTCCCGTCATCCTTCCATAGTATATGGCGGCGATGCCGTCGCTGACAGGCACTTCCCAGTCGAGGATGGTCCTATCAGGATCCGGTCCGGCGATACACGTGTTGGATATGCTGACAAAAACTCCTAAACAGGGCGAATTATCTGCGATTCTCGATTCCCATTTTTTGTTTAATGTAATAACCACCCCCACACGTATCACTGCAACTAGTGAAACTCTTATCGACCTTTTTATTACTAACCTAGCAATTAATGACCTATTTTCTGGTACCATTATTGTGACACTTAGCGACCACCTGCCTATCTATTTAGCAACTGATACGTGTAATACGGCAAAAAAATTCACTGTAAATATAATATATCAAGACATCAACGAGGTTACACTGTCGCAGTTCCGAGATGAACTCGCCAGAACAAGCTGGAACGCAGTTTTTGCGTGCTCTACGGCTGATACTGCATATGACCATTTCATAGAAATTTTTTCTTCGGTATATAAAAAACATTTTCCGTACAAAGAATTAACTAAGCCAAACCGTGCACGTAAGCCTTGGGTAACGTTAAGTATATTGAAAATGATACGTACGAAAAACAGACTGTACCAGGTGTTCTTGAAAAATCGCGATTTGAATGCGCTGAAAGCGTTTAGGGCCTACAGAAACAGTCTCTCAAAAACTTTAAGGCAAGCCAAACGCGACTATTACCATACTATTTTTAACGGTATTGTAGATGTCAAGCAAATGTGGAAAAAACTAAACACAATTATATTCCAAGTAATAGGACGCCCGGTGTCGACGAAATTACAATTGATAATCATATATTTAAAGGAAAAGCATTAGCCAATCAATTCAATGGGTACTTTACTTCTTTGTCAGAAAGTACTTACGACAGAAATGCATTAGGTTACATGCCAACACCTATAGCCCCCTCAATATTTATTGACCCTACGGAGCAAACTGAGGTAAACAACGTTTTCATGAAACTTAAAAAAAGCAAAAGTGAGGACATTGACGGCATAAAAATGGAACCGGTTATCTTTGTTATTGATTTATTATCACCCTGCCTGACGCATATTTATAATATTGTTTTAAGCACAGGTATGTTCCCTAAGCGGATGAAAAATGCCAAAGTTGCAGTGATTTATAAAGGTGGTGACAAAAATGAAATGAGTAATTACCGGCCAATATCGGTATTACCTATATTTTCAAAGGCTCTAGAAAAAATCATTTTCACTAGAATGTATAAATTTTTGGACTCGCATTCTGTGATTACAACAGCACAATATGGGTTCAGGTCTGGCGTATCGACGGAGACAGCGCTGTTGCATCAAAAATAGTTGATACTGGGCAACATTGAAGCAAGAAAGCTAACATTAGGCGTATTCATAGACTTTTCGAAGGCGTTCGACAGAATTGATCACCAAACCTTGTTAGAAAAAATGTTTTATTACGGGATTAGAGGCATCGCGCTCGATTTAATAGAAAGCTACCTTAGTGATCGGTACCAGTGTGTGTCTATAAATAGGCAAACATCTATGCCCAAAAAAATCAAACGCGGTGTACCACAGGGAAGCATATTAGGACCTCTTCTATTTACCCTTTATATCAATGATATTGTAAATGTGGATCACTCAATAACTTACATTATTTATGCAGATGATACAAGCTTATTCTTTACGGGAACAAATATAGACGATTTGATAAAAGCAGCTAATAAAACGTTAGTCAATTTTTCGAAATGGTCCTGCCAAAATTCGTTACAGATCAACAGCTCTAAAACCAAGGCCGTTCTTTTCCGTGCGAAAGGAATGACATGTACGTACACACAAAAACTGTTGCTAAAAATTTCAATATCGAACTTTCAGAGACTGTCAAAACTTTGGGCGTCATCTTTCATCAACATATGTTCTGGAATTCTCACACTGAACAATTGTGTATTAAGCTAAGAAAAGCCCTTGGCGTGCTGAGAAGGTGTCAGTCGTTTCTACCGCTCCCCCAGAAACTTCTTATCTTCAATACGCTTTTTTGTTCTCATCTGCGCTATTGTCAGTTGGTATGGGCTTCTGGAACTGAAACATCAAAACAAAAGTTGTATACACTTCAAAAAAGCGCTTTACGGGCTGTTGCAAATATAGGTTACAGAGAACACACATCCCATTTATTTGTCAAGTTTAAAGTTTTAAAATTTTGTGTTGCATATGAACATAACTTGTTGTTGTCTTTGAGGTCTGAAATTCGAAAGAATTGCACAACCCTGAGAGGCTTAGCACATTTACAGCCGAAAATTTTGTTGCGTCCGATGCGGAGTTCTGAACACTGGCACATCCCCCGACCGCGAACAAATTATGGACTCCAAATGCTAAGGCACTCTGTTCCCCATATACTAAATAAGTTCAAGCTCACAGAACAGCAATTGCGTCTCCTTTCAAGTAGTGATATATTAAACCTGTTTGTATAAGGAGCTATAAACCCAGAAAAATTGCACCCAGTACTGTTAAATGCATGAAATTTTAAGTGTACCCTTTTATGTTATAGCGTCTTACTTTGGTTGCCTTTTTCCCAATAATTGTTTGTTTGTAAACACCCAAGTGTGCATCTATTCTGTACTTCATAAACAACCACTAGAATGTTATTTTCTTTTCTTTTTTCTTTCAATCATACGTGAGCACCGTATGGAGTTTGGTGTGCCATTGTTTCTGTTGCCTTGTACAAATGGGAGGTGGGGCTAGTCAAGCTGCTATAGCGCAGCTTTTTTCCTACTTTCCATGCCACAATTGTTTCTTGTTTGTGTAAATCACGGTGTATCGTTGTGGTGAAATAAAATTTCAACTTCAACTTTTTCAACTTTCAACGTTATGGCGGCATGCGCATACCAACAGAACCTGTTCAAGGAACAGAAGATGAGTTACAGGTGACATGGCTTCTGTGGTGCCACCGTGCCCACTATATAGAGTTGTGGATTGCCTCAGAGCGCACATTCGACATGCTAGCCGTGTCCCCCGACCACCACTTGGCCCTTCTACCCTCCGGAAGACCACGTGCTACGTTTTCAGACGTCATAGCAAATCACCTAAACAGCATTCTATCAGGGTATACGCCAGCTACGAGAATGGCACGTCCTTTGTGGTGCCTCGACCACCCACAAGTACGTCTTGAAATTCCGGGTGTCAAAAAAAAGCAATCACTCCAGAGTACCATTGAAACAAGCAACGCTGCTATTATTAGAGTTGTACTTGGACCGAATGCAGATATACATTGATGAATCTGTCTCGTCCAGCAGCTCACCAGGTGCCGCTGTAATTCCAGCTGCAGCAACGAGAATCAAATTTAAATTGTGACATATGACTACATCTATGGCATCAGAGCTTGCTGCTACAAGGGCTGCTTCACAATATCTCGTTCAAGAGCGCCCAGGAAAATGGGATGGATAATTTTGGTGGTGGAGAAAAATATTGTGATAAAAATTTTTTGAATTTTTTTCGCCTATTTATTGTTTCTTTATGCTTGGCATGATTGTTATTATGTCAGATTTCGTTCACTGTTTATATGTAATGACACATTGTGGTTTTTATGTATAGTACATGCCTTGTTTATGTATAGGACGTGTCTTTCTATTTCATGTAAACAATGATTATATTTATGTCCACCCTGTAATGGCCCAATCAACCAACCGTACCTGAAAATAAATAAATAAATAAATAAAATAAGTCACATTTTTACAATATTTTAAATTTTTACTGATGTGTTGAAATGTTCGTGTTGACAATGAATTCGCTTGCGATATTGTGTACCTTTTTAAAAGCTTGCTTGATGCGATGGTGGTTTTTTTTACATAGCAATGTTGTTTTCCGATAAAATACAATACACTGCAGTTTGTATAATTATTAAACGTGATGCATTAATTTCTCAAATTTCCTACAAAAAGGTAATGTATTGCTTAAAAACACCTGTTTAGCTGATTTATTACAATTTTAGGTACCAATAAATTGTATTTTGATTTGTATGATTTTTATTATTATTATGATTTATCATGGTTTTTAGTTAATATGATTTTTAGATGGTCTGAAGGAACACGATTTATTTGTAAATTGGGGCGTGAATGTTTTTCCGCAAGAGCTGCCAACATATGAACGTATAAGCAATAGCCGTGCCGCAGCCTATTTGACCCTAAAAACACTTAACAAAAGCACACCCGAATAAGAGAAGAAACACCCGACCTTCGCTAAAAGAATGCTCAAATTGAAAGGGAAACCACTGTTGCGCGATGGCAAGGCCGGAAAAGGAGCTTTGGTGACAATTTAATGCCAGCCGCTAGGAGCAATAACAGTCTTGTGGGCCGTATGTATCAATGAGCGTGTCCGCTCTTCACAGTTATTATGTTACTCTATAGGCAGACTGCAAGCCGGAGGCGCAATACAGTGGATGCCACTGTCGCAAGCGAAAGAAAAAAAAAAGAAACGCACCGAAGAGGCGGCGGTGAGGAAAGAGAGGATGGTGGTACTCTTACTAATTATAGGGTTTTTGTAACGTTCAGTGTGTGGCGATGCGGTATGTGGCCGATTGCGCCGACTTGCTTGCGCGCCGGATGAACCGCATGCAGCGCCTTGGCGCCCGTGTTTTTTGTTGCCGCTAGCCAAAAACTCGGCTTCATGTGACACTCTCTTACAGAGATGCACGAGACAGAAAAAATACCAGGTGTTATTACAGCATCCAGTGGCGACTGTGAGTGAACGTCAACCGAAAGCTGAGTATCGTTGAATTAGAGCGGCACTCAAGCGTTTATAGGTTTTTATCTTTGTTACAGTGTCTAGAATAGCGAAGTGTGATTAACCCACCGGCTAGCGCGTAACGCTTTGAGAGGACCCCGCCAGGTGGCACTGGCACACGTTTGCACGCAAGTATTACGGCTTGGTGGCACTAGCCACCGCCCGATCTAGAGGATATAGCCATACCCATCCATCAGTCCATCTATCCACGTTCGGTTCGGATGGTGACGGTGGATGGTTGTGTTTAAGAGCGCTCCCAATCTACTGCGCAGATAAGTGTTTTTTATGCTTTGAGCTTTTCTTTATAATTATAACGCAGAAGGTAAAATCTTTGTAGTACTTATCTTATTGTACGGCTTTTTCGGGGGTCAGTCACCAGGTATTTATTAGTTTTGTGCGTGCGTGTGTCTTTGAATTTTGTTTTTTTGTTTTGTTTTCTTTTTCAATCCCTTGGGGGAGTTGCACGCACATTGAAAACGCAAATTTTTGTAGTAGGGCTTAGACTTTCTCTTTTTCATAGGGCAGGGCTCGAGTTTTGTAGTAATCGAGTGAGACAAGTCATAGGGAGAATTGGTGTCAGAAAGACACGGTTAAAAAGTCTGTAGAGCGTTCAGGATGCGGGGTGAGTTTGAAAGTAGACCCAAATGTAGAAGCGGATGGAGAAGAGGCTGCCGCGAAGTGTAGGCAATGTGAGGTCGAGGAAAAAATGGAGAAAATCATGGTTGCCCAGAGAGAACTGCTGATGAGAATCACCGAGCTCGAGACTGCGTTGGCGACAGTGCAAGCGAAAACGAGGGCAATGTGAGGAAGGCTGAAGTCCGCCGAGGAAGCACTAGCCAATGTGAACAGAGGAGCGGCCCTACGGAAAGAACAGTAGGGAACCGGAACCAGAACGGCGGAGAAGAAAGAGCAAGCAAGTTTGGAAAAAACAGGTTCGGCTGGTTCAACTGTCACAAGGCCCAGCTTCAGCAAAGTAGTGGTGGGGCTGGGAGGGGACAAGGCAGGAGATGTCACAGGTGCAAGTAACCCTAAGGTGCAGAACGCTTCAGAGAAAAAGTCACAGCATGTGATAATAACCGGGGACTCGAATATAAATCGATGCACAGAAGTCATCAAAGAGATGGTAAGAGGTGACAAGAAGGTTGCAGAATGGGTGTTCCAAGGACGCAACCTGGAAGCAGTCATGAGGCAAGCGAGTGCAAAACTCAAAACTACAGCTGATAGACAAAACCTCGTGATAATTTCAGACGGTTTAAACGATGTCATAAATGAAGATACAGCAAGACTAGCAACCACACTGGCAAAAGGCATCGATGACATGCGCGCCACTTCTCCTCAGGTACAGGTAGCGATATGCACAATACCGGAGGTATCGGTGCGTGATAGCAACCTGCAAAGGTGGTTGTCGAGGCAAACAAAGAGATATGGCGGATGAGTTGAGAGAAAGGCTTTGAGGTGGTGGAAATAAACAGAGAGGTGCATAGGTGGGGTGGTTTTCTACGAGACAGAATTCACTTCGCTGGGCGGCTAGGTCATGAGGTGGGTTGGCGACATGCAGGACGCGAAGTAGCTTTTTCGGTGGGAAAGCGAGCCCTTCGGGGCGTAGGGTAGCTAGTAACAAGGGAAACAACCATGGAGACTCTTTGACAGGTGGTATGGACAGATACGATTCCAAAGTGGCACCAGTACCTAAGATAGGTAGAGTCTGGGACAGACATGGACGTAGTCACGAGCACCAAGCCAATTCAGACATGGGGTATATTACCATGAAGGGTGGTAGGAACAGGCTGAAGTGTGAAGAGGTAGAAGAACAGCTAAGGGAGGAGAGGCTGATGGTGTACGGTTTTGTAGAAACACATCTCAGGTACATGAAACAACCTCATAACAACCCGTACTACACGTGGTAATATTGTAATAGAACAGAAGGCAGCAGAAAGAGGGGTGGTATAGGGGCATTCATTCATAAAAGTACAGACTGGCAAAGAGTCAATCAGGAGTGCAAGGAACATTTAACTAAAAGGGAAAGTGGGCAGGGCGAATGACACGCCTTGGTATCTTGTACTTGTGGACGGGAGCAAAGGCCGGAGAGGAAAACCAGGCAATGGTAGAGTGTATATCAAAGGACATTCAGAAGTTAGGAGGACAGTGCGAGATAATTATACTAGGAGATATTAATGCGCACTTAGAAGACACAGATGGGTGTACCGACTCGACAGGCAAAATAATCATGGATATGTGTGAAAGGCTTGATTTGATCATTTGCAACAGTACTGAGAAGTGTCAAAGGCAAATACCATGGCAAGAAGGAAAGCTGCAGTCGACAATAGAATACGCAGTGATGTCACATAGGATGTATGATGGGCTGAGGAGAATGCACATAGATGAAGGTGATTCTAAAAGTCTGGGTTGTGTTCAAAAACGTATCAACCTAAGTATTAGAATAGCAGTGAAAGTGGGAAGAAGACAAGATGAACAACTGCAGGAAAATTTTTATTCAGAAAGGCAAATTGAAATAGTTACTAAACAAAGTGAGAAAGTAATCACTGCGGATAATAAAACAGTGTGGATATACACGAATCTAATTATACTGTTTGAGCTAGTGCTTGCTAGGTCACGTAACAAGTCACCCCGGAAAAGAAGACACAAACCCCAAAGTTGGTGGATCGAGGAAGTTAAGAGAGCCATAGCAAAACGTCATGAAACCTCTGAGAACACATACATGCTAAGCATCGGGGTGAACCGGCAGATGATGTTGAAAGAGAATGGAAAAACTTTCTAAGCTTTAAAAGGGATGCATTCCTTTAGATCAATGAAAAAATTACAAGAAAGGGAGCTCAGTGGCTCGCAGGAATACATAAAAAAGATAAAAAGGCAGCTGCGAATTTTTGGAACCATCTAAACTCCCTAAGAAATGAGACGAGCCTAGAGCAGAGGTTTATAACTACAGCTCAAGGTGATAGGCTAGAAGGGGACAAAGCTATGTGATATATAAGAACAAGGGTGACAAAACAATTTCAACAAAAAGTGTTTTATGCACCACAATAGTCAAGGATGAATCAAGTGGCGCAATGGCTTCATTATCACAACGAGTGTAGGAAAGGGCTGAGAAGAGGGTTCCTAGTAGTACATCAACAGGCCCTGATGGCATTCCAATTATGCTGATAAAGACATTAGGTCCGAAGTGTAAGCAGGCTTTGAGAGAGGCAGTAAGCAAAATAATAATCGATGGTAAACTCCCCGATAGATGGAAACTTAGCAGCATGAGCATGATCTATAAAGGAAAGGGGGACAAAGCCGACACAAGCAACTACCGTCCTATAACAGTGACATCAGTGGTCTACAGGCTGGCGATGCAGATTAGAAAGACTGTAGGCATTGATAGAGGATGAAGGGTGCTGGGGAACTGCACAATGGATTTCGGAAACACAGGGGCTTGGAATACAATCTGTTCTCACTGACGCAGTGCATCAAAATAGCAGAAAAGTAACACAGGCCTCTGTGGCTAGCATTTTTGAATATAAAGGGAGCGTACGATAGCGTGGTTCAAGAGGACTTGTGGGGAATACTGGACACACTAGGTGTAGAAGATAGAGTCACAAATTTTTAAAGGATATCTACAAAGGTAACAAGGTAGTTGTAAAGTGGGAAAACAGGTATCCAAGCCTGCAGAGATAAAACTGAGGCTTAGGCAGGCGTATCCCCTGGTCACCCTTATTCTTCATGATGAACCTACAAGGATTAGAGGCCAAATTAGAGGAAAGTGGACTGGGCTTCAGCCTCGCTTTCGTCAAACAAAGAAAACTGATTGAACAGGCACTACCAGCATTGATGTACGCAGATGATAAGTGTTAGTGGCCGACAACAAGGAAGATTTGCAGAGATTGATGAACATCTACGATGATGAGGAAGATAGGTTAGATTTCAGATTCAGTAAGAAAAAATCGGCACTCATGATATTTAATAATAATGAAGGTAGTGAGATTAGAATACAGGGGGTCATGCTGGAGATAACAGATAAATACAAATATTTTGGCGTATGAATAAGCAATGGGGCCCAATATCCAAGGGAACACAAAATGTACGTGACGACTAAAGGTAACAGGAATGCACCGGTGATGAGAAACAGGGCACTGTGGAATTACAATAGGTATGATGTTGTGAGGGGAATATAAAAGGGGTCATGGTTCCTGGTCTGACGTTCGGCAATGCGGTCTTGAGCATGAGATCAGAAGTTCAAGCAAGATGAGAAATTAATCAACGTGGAAAAGGAAGACTTCCTTTAGGAGCTCACGGAAATACACCAAATCAGGGAGTACAAGATGATATGCAATGGACAACATTTAAGGGCAGGGAAGCTAGCAGCAAGATAAAATTTGAGAAGCGATTGAGAGAAATGGGGGAGGTGCGTTGGGCTAGAAATGTATTCAGCTACTTGTACATGAAGAATGTCGATACAAGATGGAATGAGCGAACCCACAAATTGATGGGTAAATACTTAGAAAACAGCAGGGGTCAAACCAAAAAGAAGAAGGAAGAAAGTTTAAGCGGAAAGACAGGGAGGTTAGCCAGTTCTTAGACCAGCTGGCTACCCTGTGCTGGGAAAAAGGGGAAGGAGAATGAAAGATGTTAAAAAAGAAACCAAGAAGAATAATCGGTTAAGAAGAATGTGAAGGAAGCTGACACCAATATGTGAAGAATCGGCATGAGTAAGAAGTCCACACTAAAGATCTATCAAACTTTTAAGCCGGAAAATGTCAAGCAAGCGATCTATGATAATACTAGTGGTAGTTCTCTAGTGTTTGAGGCAAGGACGGTAGTATTGCGAACCAAGACATATCGGGCCAAATACGAAGGGGTAGACACGGTATACAGTGTGTGTGGAGAGTAAGAGAAAACTGCCGAACAATTGATAGTGTTCTGTAAAGGGCTTCACTCTATAGTTCAGAATGATGGCGCAGGATTTTCAAAGCACTAGGGTTTAGGAACAGGGAGGGCGAAATAGACTTTAAGCGGATAGAATTAACAAGAAGGAGGTTATCTCATTGGTGGCTAAAGTCAAGGCACGAGTGAAAATTAAACCCTACACTGCAAAGTACGAGTCCTCAACCTCACTACTTAAAGGGAATAAATGAATCTAGTTTTGGATCACTAAGTATGACG
Source organism: Rhipicephalus annulatus (assembly GCA_013436015.1). Taxonomy (NCBI): domain Eukaryota; kingdom Metazoa; phylum Arthropoda; class Arachnida; order Ixodida; family Ixodidae; genus Rhipicephalus; species Rhipicephalus annulatus. The sequence goes on from WOVY01009596.1 coordinate 144,205, forward strand.
GCTTGGTGGTGTGAGCCACCGCTCAATCTAAAGGATACAGCCATATCAATCCATCCATTCATTCACGTCACCTAAGGGCAGCATGCGCTGCGTAGAAAACGGGAATCAACCACGCGCGCGGGCAATGTGAAACATTTAAAATATATTTTTCTTGTTCGTGCATGGCTTCAAATGGCGACCGATAATATATGGTAATTAGGTTCGTGAATAACAGGTTGCCTGCGCGGGCGCGCCTAAACTGAAGTATCCACAGGATGCCGAAAGTGAGTGCGTTACGTAACTGAAACATTTTATCGATATGAAGTGGTAGAAGAGTGGAACGATGAACTCCGTCGTGAGCCATTGCTTGCAATACCTTTCACGGCTAATTATCATTTCCTTAAGCACTAATCTGTAAATAAAGCTCCATCATTCCTGACGTCAAACTCAGAGACGAAAATCATGAGCGACGTCTGAATGAAAACCGTTTATTTTCTGCACACAGGTCATACAACTTGTTTCCGAGTTGTGACTCACTATCTGTTTACAACAGTGCATTATTCATCATTGGTCGCGCGCCCTGTTTTAGCTCTAAGAAAAAAAGTTTTGTAGTTCACAGTCACCGAACAGAACATTGGGCTGCAAGCCTGAGTGACGCACCTAGGCTTCAGGTACTTCATCTATTCACGTGAAAACGCTCCCTCTTCATGAACTGCCTAATGCAAAAAACACAAATAGGTGAGCACAGAAAACTTGGTCACTTGGTTGGTGAGTCTCAAACCATGTTGTGCGCAGCCCAGTGTGACATGTTTTTTTTTTTCACACAGAAAACAAGCTCTTTGAAGCTGTTTCTGTGAAGCTTGTTGTAGCTCTAAACCACTTTGAAAAGTGATTTAAAGGGCGTCTACAAATGCGACGAGCTTCTCCGAAAGGCCTGCGGAGCGCCGGCCGCACAAAGGGGAAATGGGGCGGCGCGCCCCCCCTCCTAGTCACCTGGGAGGAGGGCGCTAAATCTGCTCTATACATTGACTTAGCGGCGGGGCACTCTTTTAGAGTTCTAAAAGGGGGGCGCAAATGTGCCTCATACACTGATTTATTAGACGAGGCGACCTGCGACGAACGTTCACCTTCCCCCCCCCCCTAAATGACAAGCACGCCTGTGGGCCTACCCCTTTGAATGCGGTTAATTTCACCAATCACAGTGTGCTCGAAATGCCGGGAGATGTACATCTCGTCGATGTGCAGCTCTCACACAGCCGAGTTTTTTTGTGTGTGTGTGTGTGTGTGTGTGTGTGGTGTGTGTGTGTGTGTGTGAAGAAGCGTGCCAGCTCGTGGATCGCTCTCCACCACTGCGCAAACGAAGATTCGTCCTGTGGGAACGTTAAACCACTATGTTTTTGTTTTTTCAGCTGACTTGTGGGCTTTCGCACTCCGGGTTGGGTGGCTACAAATAAGGAATGTAATAAAAGCGGCTGCGAAACCGGTCCACAAAGCGTGTGGATGTGCTTGGGCGCTGCCTGCATTGGGCGCGGGTACCTTTGCAGAGGAGGACAAAGAGACAGCAACGCGCCGCCTCTTCCCACAAAATTGGCCCCCACTCTTGTGTGGTGGGTGAACCGTTTTTTTGTCGGTAAAAATCGTTTTAATCCAAGAAAGTGTAAGGTAGTAACATGGCAACTTAGCCTTTTAAAGTCTCATCGCTGAAAACATTCTTGAAAGGCCCACGAAGCAAGACTTGACGCAACTTCATGGACCTTGAAAGGCCAACTCCAGTGATTTTTGACCATGTCAAGGTAATGGTGTTTGTTACTGAGATACTCTTGACATGAGACCAATAGCTGAAATTCTCAGGAAATTTGCAAATGATTTTAATGAGCAAAAAGGTGGGAAACTGAAACCCGACCGGGCGCCCTTTCTGCGTGTGATGTACTATTTGGTAAGAACAAAGGCCTTATACTGGTCCCGCCGGCGCGTAGTATGAAAATTGTGAAAGCCCGACGAGTGAAGCACCGGCCAAACACCACTCAAAAATAAAGAAAACTTCTCTCTGCAATACCCGTGCCAGACACCATCGCTGTCCCCTTGTGGCCACCACAATAAACGCTAGCGGCCAAAGTAGCATTGGCATCAGCTGCGTCACTTGCGTTGACATGCCAAACATGACGTCACACAGACAGTGTTGCGAATAATTCTGTCAAGCGAAGTGAGCTTTATGAGGAAATTGTTGCGATTTATTTGCAAACAATCAGTGCATATATCATGCCTATAAATTGTTATAAATGACGTAAATGTGGAAATGAACGTGCCCGCCCAGCGAACTTCATTGAGATCCATTCACCTCGAAAAATTGACAGAGTTGGCCTGTATTAAATCGCGGTTATTCGCAGCAGAGCTGCTGCAGGTGCACGGAGAGATGTTAATCACTGTAAGGCTTCATATTATTTGAACACACTAAATTCATTCAACTACTAGAGGAGAAACGTTGTATCAGTGCACAGTTTCGCTGTTGTTAAAGCATTATCTTGCACAATTTCGAAAAGTTAATTTGAGCGCGAAAACTTGACAGGATCACTCACACACGCACACACCCATGCATCAAACACACAGCGCTGTGTGTTTGATGCATGGTGTGTGCGTGTGTGAGTGATCGTGTCAAGTTCTCGCGCTCGAATTAAGTTTCGAAATGCTCTACCAACTAGCCCAACAACAAGTTCTCTTAGAATATCTTGCACAAGCCGCAACTTAAATACTCATGTAACGTTCATTATCGGCCACCGAATGTAACATTTTAGTAGCATACAGTTACTCATTCTCAGATTTGGGTGCACGTAAAGAACCCCAGGTGATCGGAATTTCCGCAGCCTTCCACTACAGCGTCTCTCATAATCATGTGGTCGTTTTGGGACGTTAACCCCATATATGAATCAATCAATCACAGCTACAACAGCTACGCACAAATAGCGCAATGACCATGTTTCCAGCACCAGACATGCAAACAGTTTTTACAAAAACACTTTATTTTCATGTATGTCGGGTGTTTATGCACTACAACACTCGTAAACTTACTATTTGCTATTTTCTTTATTACTAAGATTGGTTCACTCGTTTTAAAAAAAGAATTGGGACCATGTGACTCATTTACATTGCACCCAGGGAACTTGACCGATCTGCAAAGCTCCGCTGAGATGCTACTTCTGCCTGGACTGGGAGATTTTTTTGGTGCATTTAGTTTCGAAGCAAGTAGCGTTGTATACATACCGAAAAAAAAGTAACCAGATATGTTACTCGCTACGATAACAATAAATATTCGCGTTACCATTGTACATTGCAACAGGTTAGGCAACGGGTTACCACTACCGAAATAAAATAACGTGCGTCTTCTTCCATTACACTCAATGATTGATATGTTTAGTTTAAACGCCCCAAAACGATCATATGATTATGAGAGTCGCTGTAGTGGAGGCTACCTTAAGCAGCAGCTCCATTTTCTACAAGTACGACGATGCGTCAAATACTAATTGCCAAAGTAACGTGCTATACCAGTAACGGTGTTGCTTATAACGCGTCACTACCAAGACTGGAAGCAAGGCGGGCGTTCGCGCACTCATCGCCATTATTACCAAGTACCAGATTTCTCACAGCGCAGCTTGCCACATAATATACAAGGTGACCATCCGCCGCTCAGCGGTGTACGATTCATGGGGACAGACACTGCTAGAGCATCAGATGGAAGTTTTTCGTAGTCTTCCTGATTTTGTTCCATCTCATGCAGCATTTTTTCTACGGAGAGACTCCTCCACTAAGGGATCCACGTTGCCACCCTTGGGACTCTTCAAGAGGCTGAGCTGAAGCATGAAGTTTTGCGGACTAGCATAATGCAGCGACGCTTGGTCTACCTTTTTTGTTGTTGTTGTTGTTGTTGACACCTTTAGGCAATTCAGAGAAACCCAGTGCAATCACCGATTGACGAAGTACTTGTAAAGCAGCTACCACCTGCGAAAAAAAGCAACGCACCCGAGGAAAACCCTGCGATGTGCGCCGATCACTACCCGGATGGATGGATGGATGGATGGATGGATGGATGGATGGATGGATGGACGGACGGACGGACGGACGGACGGATGGACGGATGGACGGATGGATGGATGGGTGGATGGATGGATGGATGGATGGATGGATGGATGGATGGATGGATGGATGGATGGATGGATGGATGGATGGATGGATGGATGGATGGATGGATGGACGGACGGACGGATGGACGGATGGACGGACGGACGGACGGACGGACGGATTAATGGACGGATGGATGGATGGATGGATGGATGGATGGATGGATGGATGGGATGGATGGATGGATGGATGGATGGATGGATGGATGGATGGATGGATGGATGGATGGATGGATGGATGGATGGATGGATGGATGGATGGATGGATGGATGGATGGATGGATATTGCTGTACCCTTTAGATCGGGCGGTGGCTAGCGCCATCAAGCCGTGATACTTCATGAACCAAAAACTAGATTTATTTTTTTTCTATAAAAAGTGAGTTTGAGGATTCGTACCTTGCAGTGAGGGTTTAATTTTCACTCGTGCCTTGACTTTAGCCACCAATCAGATAACCTCCTTCTAGTTAAGTCTACCCGCTTAAAGTCTATTTTTACCCTCCCGGTCCCTAAACCGCAGTGCTTTGCAAAACTGCACCATCATCCTGAACTATAGGGTGAAGCCCTTTACAGAACATTATCAAGTGTTCGGTAGTTTCTTCCTCTCCACACGCACTGCATACTCTGTCTACCCCTTCGCATTGGCCCGATATGTCTTGGTTCGCAGTACTCTCCCGTCCTGGCCTCAAACTGTAGAAAACTACCCGAGTATTATCATAATCCTTTAATTTGTAGTTTCCTGCTTAAAAGATTGATAGATCTCTAGTGTGGACTTCTTAATCGTGCCCATTCTCCACATGTCAGTCTCCGTTTCCTTCACTTTCTTCTTAACCGATAGTTTTTTTTGGTTTGGCCAGCTGCTGTTTTACCGGTATATTTACCGGTATATTTCCTGGTTCGCTTCCTCCATTTTGTATCAACATTCTTCTAGTACAAGCAGCTGGAAACCTTCCTAGCCCAACGCTCTTCCCCCATTTCTCTCAATCGCTTCTCGAATTTTATCTTGCTGCTAGCTTCCCTGCCCTCAAATGATGTCCATCACATATCACCTTGTACTCCCTGATTTGGTGTATTCCCGTGAGCTCCTAGAGCAAGCCTACCAATTCCACGTTGCTTAATTTCTAATCTTGCTTGAACTTCTGATCTCATGCACAAGACTGCACTGCCGAACGTCAGCCCAGGAACCATGACCCCTTTCCATATTCCTTTCACAACATTATACCTATTGTAATTTCACAGTGCCCTATTTTTCATCACTGCTCCATTCCTGTTACCTTTATTCGTCACGTATATTTCGTGTTCCCTCAGGTACTCGGTCCCTTTGCTTATCCATACGCTCAGATATTTGTATTTATCTGTTATCTCTAGCGTGACCTCCTTTATTCTAAGCTCACTACCTTTGTTGTCATTGAGAATCATGACTGTTGATTTTTCCTTGCTGAATCTAAGATCTAACCTATCTCCCTTATTACCGCAGATGTCCATCAATCTCTGCAAATTTTTCTTGTTGTTGGCCATTATAGCTGTTGTTGGCCACTACATTATTGCTGGTAGTGCCTGATCAATGAGGTTTCCTTGTTTGACTAAGGAGAGGTTAAAGCCCAGTCCACTTCCCACTATTTTGGCCTCTAATCCTTGTAGGTACATCATGAATAATAAGGGTGACAGGAGACACCCCTGTCTAAGCCCCCGTTTTACCTCTGCAGGCTTGGATACCTGTTTTTCCCACTTTATAACTACCTTGTTACCTTAATAGATATCCTTTAAAAGATTAGTGACTACATGTTCCACGCCTAGTGTGTCCAGTATTCCCCACAATTCCTCTTGAACCACACCATCGTACGCTCCCTTGATATCAGAAAATGCTAGCCACAGGGGCCTGTGTTCCTTTTCTGCTATTTCGATGCACTGCGTCAGTGAGAACAGATTGTCTTCCAACCTCCTGTGTTCCGAAACCCATTCTGCAGTTCCCCTAGCACTGCCTCATGTTCTATCCATGCCTGCAGTTTTTCCTTTATAATCTCCATCGCCAGCCTGTAGACCACTGATGCCACTGCTATAGGACCGTAGTTGTTTATGTCAGCTTTGTCCCCCTTTTCTTTATAGATCATGCTCATCCTGCTAAGTTTCCATCCATCGGGAACTTCACCATCGATTATTATTTTGCTCACTGCCTCTCTCAAAGCCTGCTTAGACTTCGGACCTAATGTCTTTATCATCATCATCATCATCATCATCATCATCATCAGCCTGACTACGTCCACTGCAGGACAAAGGCCTCTCCCATGTTCCGCCAGTTAACCCGGTCCTGTGCTTGCTGCTGCCAATTTATACCCGCAAACTTCTTAATCTCATCTGCCAACCTAACCTTCTGTCTCCCCCTAACCCCGCTTCCCTTCTCTGGGAATCCAGTCAGTTACCCTTAATGACTAGCGGTTATCCTGTCTACGTGCTACATGCCCTGCCCATGTCCATTTCTTCTTCTTGATTTCAGCTATGATATCCTTAACCCCCGTTCGTTCCCTAATCCACTCTGCTCTCTTCTTGTCTCTTAAAGTTACGCCTACCATTTTTCTTTCCATTGCTCGCTGCGTCGTCCTCAATTTAAGCTGAACCCTCTTTGTAAGTATCCAGGTTTCTGCTCCGTAGCTAAGTACCGGCAAGATACAGCTGTTATAAACCTTCCTCTTGAGGGATAGTAACTCAGGGGATGTCTTTATCAGCATAATTAAAATGCCATCTGGACCTCTTGATGTACTATTGGGAACTCTTTTCTCAGCCCTTTCCCACTCTCGTTGTGACAATGGAGCCACTGCACCACTTGATTCGTCCTTGTCTATTGTGGTGAAAAAAGTACTTATTTGTTGAAATTTTTGTGTCACCCTTGTTCTTATATATTCAATAGCTTCGTCCCCTTCCAGCCTAGCACCTTGAGCTGTAGTTATAAATTTCTGCTCTAGGCTCGTCTAATTTCTTAGGGAGTTTAGATGGTTCCAAAATTTCGCAGCTGCCTTTCTATCTTTTTTATGTACTTCTGCCAGCCACTAAGCTCCCTTTCTTCTAATCTTTGATCAGAAGGGATGCATCCCTTCTACAGCTTAGAAAGGTTTCCCATTTTCTTTCAACATCACCTGTCGGTTCACCCCCTGCTTATATGTCTTTGTTCCTTAGATGATTCCTGACGTATTTCTATGGCTCTCTTAACTTCCTCATCCCACCAGCTTTTGTGTTTGTGTCTTCTTTTTCGGGGTGACTTGTCACGCGTCTTAGCAAGCTCTAGCTCAAAGAGTCTAATTAGATTAGTGTTTGTCCACGCTGTCTTATTATCCTCCGTGATTACTTTCTCAATTTGTTTAGTTGCTATTTCAATTTGCCTTTCTGGATAAAAATTTTCCTTTAGTTGCTCATCTTGTCTCCTTCCAACTTTCACTACTCTTCCAAAACTTAGCTTGATGCGTTTGTGATCACTACCCAGACTTCTGGTGCCACCTTCATCTATGTGCATTCCCTTGAGCTTATCATATATCCTATGTGACATCAGTGCATAATCTATCGTCGACTGCAGCCTTCCTACCTCCCATGTTATTTGCCCTTCACACTTCTTGGTACTGTTGCAAATGATCAAATGAAGCCTTTCACACATATCCATGATCATTTTACCTGTCGGGTCGGTGTAGCCATCTATATCTTCTATGTGCGCATTCATGTCTCCTAGTATAATTATCTCGCACTCTCCTCCTAACTCCTGAATGTCCTTTGATATACACTCTACCATTGCCTGGTTTTCCTCTCTCGTCTTTGCTCCCGTCCACAAGTACACGAAACTAAGGAGTGTCATTTGACCTGCCACTTTTCTTTTAGGCATAAATGTTCCTTGCACTCCTGATTGACCCTTTGCCAGTCTGTACTTTTATGAATGAATGCCGCAATACCACCCCCCTTTCTGCTGCCTTCCGTTCTATTACAATATTCCCACGCGTAGTCCGGATTGTTCGGAGGTTGTTCCATGTCCTTGAGATGTGTTTCTACAAAACCGTATACCATCGGCCTCTCTTCCCTTAGCTGTTTTTCTATCTCTTTCCACTTCAGTCTGTTTCTACCACCCTGCATGTTAATATACCCTATGTCTGAATTGGCTCGGTGCTCGTGGCTACGTCTATTTATGCCCGGACTCTACCTATCTTAGGTACTGGTGCCACTTTGGAATCGTATCTGTCCATACCACCTGTCAAAAAGTCTCCATGGTTGTTTCCCTCGTTACTAGCTATCCTACGCCCCGAAGGGCCCGCTTGCCCACCGAAAAAGCTACTTCGCGTCCTGCAAGTCGCCAACCCACCTCATCACCTAGCCACCCAGCGAAGTGAATTCTGTCTCGTAGAAAACCACCCCACCTATGCACCTCTCTGTTTATTTCCACCACCTCAAAGCCTTTCTCTCGACTCATCCGCCATATATCTTGGTTTGCGTTGACAACCGCTCTATTCAGGTTGTCGTCACGCACCGGTAACTCCGGTATCGTGCTTATCACTACTTGTACCTGAGGAGAAGTGGCGCGCATGTCATCGCCCCCTTTCTCCAGTGGGGGTCGCTAGTCCGGCCGTGTCTTCACTTAGGACATCATTTAAACCACCTGAATTTATCACGAGGTTTCGTCTATCAGCTGTAGTTTTGAGTTTTGCACTCGCTTGCCTCCTGACGGCTTCCAGCTTGCATCCTGGGAACGTCCCTACTGCAACCTTCTTGTCACCTTTTATTCTCTCTTTGATTGCTTCTGCGCATCGATTCAAATTCGAGTTCCCGGTGATTATCACATGGTGTGACTTTTCAGCTGAATTGTCCTGCGCCAGGGGGTCACTTGCTGCTTTGACTTTAGCTGCTTTGTCCCCTCCCAGCCCCACCACTACTTCGCTGAAGCTGAGCCTTAGGACAATGGAACCGGCTGAACCAGTTCTTTTTCCAACTTGCTTGTTCTTTCTTCTCCGCAGTTCTGGTTGCCAGTGTCCTACCGTTCTCTCTGTAGGCCGATCCTCTGTTCACCTTGGCTAGTGCTTCCTCGGCAGACTTCAGCCTTCTTCATATTGCCCTCGTTTTCTCTAGCACTGTCGACAACGCAGTCTCCAGCTCGGTGATACTCAACAGCAGTTCACTCTGTGCAGCCATCGTTTTCTCCCTTTTTCCCTTGACCTCACTAATCCTTCACTTCGCGTCAGCCTTCTCTCCAATTGATTTTGCACTTGGGACCATTTTCAAACTCACCGCGAATCCAGAACACTTTACAGCCTTTTCAACCATGTCTTTTATGACACCAATTGTCCCTATTTATTTATTTATTTATTTATTTATTTATTTATTTATAAACACCGTGATTCTTTCGTTGAAAGATCATGGCAGGGTGGGAGAAACGTTCGAGAATCGGTGCATACACAGAATTCGTGAAAACTCAATAAATCCGACGATGTGAGTATACAAGGCGAAAGTTCAAAAGTGCTTGTTTCAACAATTTTTTCGAGTAACATAACACATAATAACGGAACACATAGAATACGGGTTACAGAATAACACAATAATTACAATAAAACAAATGATACAATGCAATTTGTAGTGATGGTTTAGGCGATGCTGTTTTCAAACAATGACTGTTTCTTGTGTAAAACGACATCATTTGTCAGGTTATTCTAGTCATTAAAAGTTCTAGGGAAGAATGAATACTTGTAGCAGTTAATCCGTGAGGGTAAAGGAATTATCGTTTTACTATGTCGCTTGCGAGTTGCTTAGCTGGAAGAATATCGAAGGATGCCTGCAGTGTAAACATTTAAAACCTATTTATTATTTGATAGAAAAACTTAAGCCGGAAAGTGCGGTTTCTGTCCACAACGGGTTGCTGACCACTTTTTAGCGAAAATTCAGATACGGACGTTCTGCCGTAGAAGCTATAAATAAAACGTGAGCCTTTGTTCTGCACTTTTTCTAATTGATTATTATTACGTTTAGTGAATGCATTCCATAAGATTACAGCATATTCCAACATTGTTCGAATGAGTGTTTTATATGCCAACATGAGTACAGACGGGGTAGAATATTTTTAGTATCGCTTTAGAAAAAAGTTTACGTAGACATTTACCCGTAGTTATGTCGGCGTGTTTGTTCCAGTTTAGATCATTAGTTAACCATATTCCAAGGTACTTGTATTCTGTAACTTCAGTAAGACTGACGCTATTCGTGCCGTACTGATAGCATAAAAAATTTTCTTTTAGTGTTACTTTCATATAAACAGTTTTGTTGTAAATTATTGACTTGCCATTCCTGGCACCAAGAGACAACCTTGTTAAATTGATTATTGGGCCTTATCTGATCCTCAGCAGTTGTTACTATCGAGTATAACACACAATCATCAGCATAAAGATTTACACCTACGAAAAGACTATTCATTATATCATTTATATAAATATATATATTAAAAATGAAAGAGGTCTGAGGACCGAACCTTGAAGTACGCCGGAATCCACGGAAAGTTTGCTGGAACAGCTGTCACTAAGTGAAACAAATTGTTGCCCGTTTTCAAGATACGCTCTTATCCATGCTACAAGTTTCGGATTTTTCAATATATATTGCACTTTATGAAGTAATTTTTATGCGAAACTTTATGAAAGGCCTTTTGGAAGACCATAAAAATGGCATCTATTTGTTCCACTTCATTTAGTGTGGTAGCAAAATCGTGGATGGTTTCAACCAGCTGTGTAGAGGTAGAATATACACGTCTAAATCCATGCTGCGCTTTTGTCAGTACTTTGTGTTCATCAAGAAATGTGACAATGTGTTTGTGAATTATGTGCTCAAGAATTTTACAAGCTGTAGAGGTTAACGAAATTGGTCGATAATTCTTTATTTGAGTTTTATCACCTGCTTTGTGTAGAGGCTTAATTCGGGCAATCTTCCAGTCCTCAGGGAGTACCCCTTCATATAAAGACCTAGTATACAACACACACAAATATTTCGCGCACCACTCTGCCAACCGTTTTAAGAAGGCATTCGGTATGTCATCTGGTTCAACGGACTTAGCAATGAATTCAAGATACCCTCTTCACAAATAGTGACATCTCATATTGGCGGTAGGTTCGCATCGAAAGGTGGGAGGTGGTTATTATCTTTTGTATAGGTGCTGTTGAAATAGTTATTAAAGGTCATAGAGGCAGCTTTTTCATCACTCTCTAATCTTCCATTTAAAAGAAAAGCATCGGTAGAGCACGTGCTCCGAGTGACCTCTTTCCAAAATTTTCTTGAACGCGTTTCAATAAATGATGGCAAGTTTTCGTTTAAATATTATTCTTTGTCATGAAAAGAATGTTCTTTGATTTCTTCACGTAAATTGCAAATAACTAATTTTAAATTAGGACTGTTAGCCTTGTTCGACCTTTTTTTTAACCGTTTCAACTTTTGCTTCAGCTGTAACGTCTCTCTTGTTATCCAGGGATTGTGATTTTCTACTTTCTTTGTAATTAAAGAGGTCAAACGCTGCACACAATCATCAATCATTCTCTTAAAGTAAATCCACAGTTATTCAACACTACGATTACCTGCATTGGAGTGATCATATTCAAAGGCAGGAACATTAATTATAGATTCATCCTCTACTTTTGAATGATTGGGAAATTTCTTCACCCTCCTCTGCTGACTAAGTACAACTCCCCTTAGCTCCAGCACTACAGCCTTGTGATCCGATATGCCATTTGTGACGCTGCACAACATGCTTTCTTTTATATTTCCTCTTAGAAGATATATATCTAGAGTAGATTTCGTCCCCAGGTCTATTCCGGTAGGGTCGGTGACTATTTGCGTCAAATCATATTGAAACATAATATCGGATATTTGAGTATCCACAGCTTGACATGGGTCTGATATAAACGTTTTCCAATTCATATTTGGCATATTAAAATCTCCCGCTATGATTAACTTATCTTCGGTTTTTACATCAAAATGACGGTAATCCTTTAGCTTTGCGGTAACATCAAGGGAAGCATTTGTTGGCCTGTACACGACACCAATAAGATATTTATTACTGCCAATATACACATAACAGAAGATGCTTTCTATGTCTTGAGCGTCTGGCATTTTTACAACACGTCTGTTATTCTGAAAAGAATAGCAACGCCCCCTCCCCTTCTAACTGGATCCTCACAGAACCCTCTGTAATTTTTGGGCACAAACTCACTATCAAAAACGTCATCTTGTAGCCATGTCTCAGTTAGTAATGCAATATCTGGGTGATGTGCTAAAAGCATGCCTTTCAACTTCCCAGCCTTATTAACGATACTGGGGAAATTTAAATTTAACACCACTTAACATCGTTCATCTAGGTTCCTCGAACCTTAATTTGGTTAGATAATTCATATATTTCAATCTTATTACCATCCTAACAAAAAAACTTCCCATCAATGACTATTTTGTCAAAAACCTTACTTCAATTTAGATCTACTTGCACGCTCGCGCGATGAACTTTGCCACAGCTTTTTTCTAATATCACGAACACAAGTGGAAAGTCTTCACTTATCGACAGCTTGGTGCCCTTCAGCTTGGAACTCCTCTGTAGAATAGTTACCTTGTCTCGATAATCAAGTATTTTCATAATTACTGGGCGTTCTTTGCCAGTCACTTTTCCCAATCTGTGACATCCTTCTATGCCGCTGACATTCTCTCCCAGCTTTCCTTCGAATAAGTCAATTTTTATTTTTCAGTAAGGTCAGCAGTCGTTTCATTAGCTTCTTCCCCTAGGCCAAAAACAACCAAGTTATTTCGTTGACTTCTGTTCTCTAACTCGTCAATTTTTTGACCGCAAATTGGAAGTATTTCTCAAGCTGTGTTGCTCTTTGCTTTAAGTCGTTTATATCTGTTTTCAGTTCAATTAAAGGTTTTGTCTGTATTTCGACTGAACTCATCCTTTCAGTCAAAATAGCAACTTCTTTTTAGATTTTTTCTTGTTTTGATAAAACACTATTCATCATATCAGTCATGTGTTTTTGTCCTGAAAGAAGCTGCTGCAGTATTTCTTTATCCGAAGGGCCAGGGTTTGCTTCACTATCCCCGCAAGCTAACAAATCCACACCAGAAGCACAAATGCATGAAAAAAGCTGCCAAGTGGGCGTGGCAGCTACACAAAAAAGCGGTTAGCAATGCGGTGACACGGCGCAGGCAAGTAGGAACTACCCTGCTCCACCAATACGAATGGTTTAGTGAACATTCCGCCCAGAGTGCTGCTGCCTGGCCCACTGAAGTTCGACGGAGGTACGTGGCTTCTTATAGCCGTTGGAAGGCATGAGGTTGCTGACGTCACCGATGTTGGCGCATGCGTCGGAGTCGGGACTAAGGAAAGGACGGCTTCTTCGATAAGACAACGAAGACCACGCCGCGGAATCTCGATACCGTGAAGATCCTTCCAGTCATGTGATGGGTCTGTCAAAACGTATTCACAATCAGCAGCTTCCGTTCCGAAGATGGTCGCCACAACCTGCACCACAAAGACGAATGGTTTGGTGAGCATTCCGCCCTTAGTGCCGCTGCCTGGCCCACTTTTCTTGTCTCACTCGACTTCCCTCATTCATGACTTGTCTCACTCAATAATTTCCAAACACAATCCCTGCCCAAAAAGAAAGTCTGAGCTTTACTACAAAAAAGTTGCGTCTTCAATGTACGCGCACCTCCCCACGTAGTGGCAAGAGAAAAAAACACAAAGAAACAAACACACACACACGCACAAACTAGTAAATACCTGGTGAATGACCCCCCGAAAAGCCGTACATTGTAATAAGTGCTACAAAGATTTTAACTGCTGCCTTATCAATTATAAAGGCAAGCTCGAAAAATTCAAAACCACTTATCTGCGCAGTTGATCGGGAGCACTAAAAAAACGCGTCCATCCAAGGTGCCAGCCTGAACTAAACTCCGTATAACGATTGCGCGCGCCCCCACGCGGCTCCTCCTCGGAAGCTTCAGTGGGCTCCGTAGGCGCCGCTTGCCACTCATCACACTTCCCTATTCTAGCCACTGTATCCGTGTGTCCGATGGGGAGCTTTTTCTCTAGTCTGTATACTAACACCCATGTATAGAAGTGAAGCCGTGTCGGCCATCTGGCTCACGGCAGAAGGAGGCGGTGCCTGCCTTGTAGTGCTGTAATGCTCTTGGCAGGTGCCTCCTCTATTTTTTCAGTGCCCGGGTGAAGGAGCGGATTTCAATTGGAAGTGGCCGTCGGTGATAGTGCGGCGTTTTGCCACCAGCTGCCGCAACTGGAGTAGAGATGCCACTGCGTTGACTCTCGAGCAACGAATGCCGCTGCTGCATTAGGGGCTGCTATATGGCTAGGTTTTCAGCTGTATTCGCACTGTTTAAGATGTTAGAGAAACTTGGAAACGAGAATCGTGAAACGCTTGTTGTTTTGGACACCCAGCTCATTTCAAAGGTATGTGTAGTTCAAAGGTATGTGTCGTCTGCTAGGCCGAAAGATAGCTCATTCTAGTAACCCGCGAAAGTTCCTTTTGTTACCGTGGCGTTTGCTTGACTGAGAGTTGCTTTTTTGACTAACTGAAAGTCTAAATTTGAGAGAAGCCTTTGCCAGGAGCTAATAATAAAAGCTTGGGTGTCTAATATTCCACGATACTTGCTACTCTCTAGTGGCGTAGCACATTACGCGCAAGCCTGGAGTTCATGCACTAAATTGCGATAAATGCCACAGACGGCTTCAAGGAATATAAATCGTCACCCGTTTTTTTCGCAAAGCATAACGTGTTACCACCGAGAAAAAGCAATTGTCAGAAAATGAAGAACAACGACAGGTGATTTCACCATTTGAGAGCTTAAACATTGAAATCATTTTCAAATAAAACAGGTCCATATGCGGCGTGATTTCTGTGATTATGGCCTGTGTTTTTAACAGGCGCTGTTGAAGTCAGAAGCCTAATGCTGACTCTCAACTTTAGACAAGGTGACAGACACAAAAATTGCGGTGTTTTGTCAGTTGCTTGAGCTTGTCTGTGTGTTCGTGGACGGATTGTTGTAGCCTTATTTACGGCTTCTCAGCTCTGTTTCTTTCTTCTTCCCTCTGGCCTATTAGGTAGCGAGCAAAGTAGCGGCCGAATGGCAGTGTGGTCACTGTGGTGCCCATTGGCTCCCATTCAGCTCCGGGGCGTAGTGTTAGCATTGCACACGGCAGAGATCGCGAGGCAGCGTTGTTACTCATAGATTCATTTTTTGACCGTTCGGACGCAGTGCACTCCCGTTTAGTGATACCAATTATCATGTTGCCAAACGTGACGGGTACTCTTCAGCCACCACTACTTATAATATATAAAATATACGGGTTGTAAATGACGGCTACATATTAGAGTTCTGTACAAGGATTTATTATAAAACCAATTGTTCTGCCTGATTACTGCAAGCACGCTTCCTCAAACACCAACGGAAGCTGAAATTTCAACGAGCTACAGCCGTACAGGGCATGTAAGCGATCGCTTTAAATGCCAAATCAAAAGCGACAATTGATCGCCAGCCGCGTACGGCGTCTTCTCTCGTCAGCGGCGTGAACACGAGTGATGCAACAAATCATCATTACGTGAAGATGTCATCCTATGACGTCGCATTTCATAAATATTTTTGACGTATCGGAAAGTTACAAAACTTAACGGCATCATATAGCATGTTCGCTTGGTTGAAATGGGCCGATTATGAGCGCAGTGCTTAACCAACCGAGGGGCAGAAAACTAGCCAGCTTTGTCTCCAATCTTTGAAGCAGTAAAAAAGCCATGTTGGGCGCTGAAAGATCCCTGAGAGAAGTAGGAAACATTCAGTGCATTGAATAAGAGGAAAGCGAGGATGGTTTTTTCCCTTCAGTCGTTTCAGGTGAATCAAAGGAGTAACTCCTTTCCGGCAAAGATCCTTTTCGCAAAAGCAGATCCCGCATCTACTTTTCTGGCAGGAAGGAAGTACTCTCGCATACAGCTACAGGAAGTACTCTCGCCATGCTAACTGACCCCATACATGTCATTGGAAAGCCCTGAATAATAAAGCACTTTGTCACTTTTCTATAAGTAGAGGATATATGAAAGAAGAAAGAGCACCGGTGCGATTGGGCATCCCTGGCGAACACCTCTTGTTACTGGAAAGCTTGTTGTTTCCACGCCATTGAAGAGGAGTCGGCTGGTCATGTGCGTGTATAGAAGCTTTTATTTAGTGGACGTACTGCTCAGGCAAACCAAACCTTACAAGTATGCAGTATAGGTAGTCATGTTCTACCCTATCGAAGGCCTTAGCTTGATCTAACGACACGAAAGCATCGGTAATGCTTTTGGCGTTGGCAGAGTAGAACAAATCTTTTATCAGAGTAAGTTTATCAAAATTCTACCTACCCGGCGCTGCACACGTTTGCATGGGTGACACTATATCAAGCAAAAAAGTGTTTAGCCTCAAGCCAAGGATCATAGCTGCAAGTTTATAGTCTATGTTAAGGAGAGTAATCAGCCTCCACGACCATGGATCGTCAGGATCCATTCCCTCTTTTGGCAGCAAGACTACGTGGCCCTCACTGAAATACCTCGGCTTTTGCCCATCAAAATGAGCCCGTAGACCATATCAGTAAGTTTGTCGCCTAGGACGTCGAAGAAAGTTATATAAAACCCCGTCAGTATTCCAGCTCGACCTGGAGTCGTGTTAGTGTTGATTTTCCTCAGGGCATGCCAAACTTCATCTTTTGTCGCCTCAGCGCGGAGCATACCAGACGCTTGAGGACAGAGCGTGGGCAAGCCTTCACAAAAGTCTGCGATTCTTTGATGCTGCTTGCTGTCTCTGGAGCGATGGTGTGCAGAATAGAGCCTTTCAAAATGCGCCCGATTTCCTCGATTGATTTGACATCTGTGACCATAATCTCACACTCGGTCCGTGCTGCGCCGATAATACTTGGGTTGTGTTTTCTTACCCCTACTCGCTCTGCGTATGCCAAGTTACCTAGTTCATCTGTAGGCAGGGGCAGTTCCTCTGCGCGTTTAAAAGCCCCGGACCTTGCCCTCGACAAGAGGTCGTATTTAGCTTTATTTGCCCCTGTGTACTCTTGCACTGCGCCGGTTAGATTACCTGCACGCTTAACGATTTGAATACGCCTATTGTTTCATTCATTTGTGATGTTAGACGTGAATGGCACCTTTTCCCTGTCTCCTGCGCAATCACACGTCATCTGGCCTTCAAGAGATGCCATACTGTCGGCGTAATTTGTCGCGTGTCTTCTGAATACGCTTAGATTTATTTAGTTTATTTGGCACCGGTGACTTATTTTGGCAGCGGTGACAGCGGTGGAGCAGCAGGCGTAATTCTTGAACGTTGCACATTACAGGCGTCAAGGCAACCATGCTGAAAGCGATATTCGACGGACACGTGGGACTGCGCCGCAAGACAGCGCAAGTGTACAAAAGAGAACGTCAGCGCACAGGTTTCGTTCATCGGGTCCTGACTGCGCAGGCTGAACGACAGAGCACGTTACCACCGCCCGGCTATAAAACTACCGCTGTTGCACGGACGCATCATTTGGCAGCGGTGACAGCGGCGGAGCAGCAGGCGTAATTCTTGAACGTTGCACATTACAGGTTAGCAAAATTTTCAAATATTTCTAAAAGTCTATTAGGACATTATCGCCGTCACCGCTGCCACAAAGAGTGACACTTTTTGTTCGTTGTTGTGACCATTAGAAATGACAAAGTATCTTTCAAAACATGTTGAACAGTTCAAAGATGAACTCCGGAATGAATTTAAGAACTTGAAAGAATATCTCAAAAGAAGCTTGCGTGCAGAAGAGAGAAAGCTCCGGACTGAGATCGACGACCTGAAGCGCAGCATGGATTTCATTAGTAAAAATCTTGATGATGCTAACTTGCGGCTTGATACTACTTTGACGGAGAACAGCTCTCTTAAAAAAAGAAAATGAAGCGCTCCAGCATAAAGTTCGCTCATTAGAGAGGGAAGTGATAGAATGTCAAACCAGTCTTGTTAAAACTGAGCAGTACTCGCGCAACAAAAACCTTGAGATCAAAGGTGTTACGGAAACACCGAATGAGTGTTTGGGAGATGTTCTTGCTCAAATTGAAACGGCCATCAAAGAACCTATCTGCGTGAACGATATAGACGTAATTCACAGAGTGGCAACGAAAGACAAGTCAAAGAAGAACATTATTGTTCAATTCGTGAAGCGCGAAAAAAAAGACAAGGTTCTAGAGAAGGCTAAGAAAACAAAACTTACGAGCGGAAGCCTGGGTCTATCACTGGAAGTTTCTATAAGTGAGGCAAATCATCCTATCTTTGTAAATGAACACCTTTGTCAGTATCTAAAGAGACTACTTGGTATGGCAATAGCGCGCAAGCGCGAACATGGCTGGAAGTTTGGATAAAAACGATGCCATTTTTGCCCGTCGCGATGAGACTTCATCCATCGTGGCAATAAAATACGAGAGCGATGTGGACAAGATTACCGCCAGAGGTTAAGGATGCACACCCCCTGCGTGAACACTTCAATTGTCCAGATTGTAGAAACATGGATGCTAACTACGTGCTACCTGAGGACGTGCGTGGGATCATATCTGACAACCCAGAGAAGCTTTTTAAGGTTTTCCATTTAAATGTTAGATCCATGCAATGTAAATTTGATGAAATCTATGCCCTTTTAGAATCCTGCAATATTAGTTTCGATGCACTTATGTTCACTGAGACTTGGTACAATGAAAATTCGGATCACTTTGTTTTACCGTCTTACGATCATTTCTTTCTAAACAGAAAAAATTGTAGGGGTGGTGGAGTTTCTATTCAGGTTGCTTTACCAGGTTTTGACATTCTACCAGAGTTTAGCACTGTTACTTGTGATATCGAAGCCATTTGTATTAGGAAAAATAGCAATGAGTTCGCTGTTCTGTACAGACCACCAAGTGGCAACATCTCGGCGTTCTTGAAGTTTCTCGATTCTTTGCTTTCATGTGCCAGTGAAAACAGATGGCTACTAACCATAGGCGGTGATATGAACATTGACATTGCAAAAGGCTTGAGTGCGGCGAATAATTTTTTGCTTGTATTACAAAGCAACGGTTTTCAAAATCTTATATCAACACCTACACGCGTTACTCTTTTATCAGCATCTGTGCTAGATTTGTTCATTACTAACCGAAACACTGATGGCATTCTCTCTGGCGTTATCAACAGTGACGTCAGTGATCACCTACCTACATTTTGCATGCTTAACCGTAACAGTTCATTGCAACAAAGGGATTGGCCTCAGCCCGTGTACAGGGATATATCGTCTCAAGCGCTAGAGGTGTTTCGGGATAAGATTTCTAAAACAGATTGGAGGGAAGTATTTCTTCTTGAAGACAGCAATAAGTGTTATGACTTATTTATAAAAATTTTCAAAACATTATTTAGAGTCGTTCCCATCACGGACATACTGTAAACAAAAAAGAGTGCGCAAATCGTGGATCACACATGAATACATCAAGCTTATTAAACATAAGAATAAGCTTTTTGCGAACTTTCTTAAGTCTCGTAACACGGAAGAATTAATAGAGTTTAAGAAATTTCGAAATAAGTGGAATAAAGACATAAAAAAATCAAAAAACGAATATTATAAGCGTGTATTTGACAACGATTGCTTGCGTATGGTAACAAAGTGTCGAAAAAAATAAACAAGCTACTAAACCAGAATACCAAGGATTATACGATCGACAACCTCGTCATAAATGACAAAATGATTGGCGGTACCGAACTTGCCAACCTTTTCAACAATTTCTTTGTTGAAATTGGAAGTAGCACCTACTGTCACGAAGCTGCTAATCGTATCCCGAGACAATCCCACACAATGTACTTGCAGCCAACATCTGTGCCTGAAGTTACAATGCTGTATCCGAAGCTTAGGAACAGTCGTAGCCACGATGTGAATGATTTAGAAATAAAACCAATCAAATACGTTATAGACTTATTTGCACCAGTGCTTACACATACATAACGTCGCTATCTCTGCTGGGCTTTTTCCAGACAGCATGCAGGTGGCTAGAGTTTCAGTGATTTACAAGAATGGAGACAAAAATAGCTTAAGCAACTATCGTCCTGTGTCAGTATTGCCTATCTTTTCAAAAGGACTCGAGAAGTAATAAATTGTCGTATTGAGAAGTTTATTACAAAATACAACCTATTAACAGATCACCAATTTGGCTTCAGAAAGGGACGTTGCACTGAGACAGCACTTATTCAAAAAGAGAAAATATCACACAACTTTGAAAATAAGGTCATGACACTGGGTATATTTCTAGATGTTAGCAAAGCTTTCGATCGGGTAAACCACTCAATTTTATTTGAAAAGTTAGAACATTGGGGGGTAACGTGGGACAGTGTTACAACTTATTAAATCTTATTTGAAAACGCGCTACCAATACGTTGAACTAAATAAATGTAAATCACACCTTGGGCCTATTGAATATGGGGTTCCTCAGGGTAGCATACTAGGACCGATTCTCTTGCTTTTCTATAATAACGATGTTGTAGGAATCTATGAGGATTGTAAATATATTATATATGCCGACGATTGCTCGGTACTTCTTGAGCAAAGAGGCTTGGAGACCATAACACGAAAGCGTGATACATCCTGTCATAACTTACAGATCTGGTTCAAGTTCAACAGGCTTACTTTAAACGAATTGAAAACTGTGTGTTGTTCCGTGCCCCGGGCATTTTAACAAGCATCGACGATTCTATAGCTATTGGGCCATTTCAAATCAAAATCGAGAAACATATTAAGATTCTTGGTGTAATTTTTTCAGAAAATATGTCCCGGAATGAACATGTGAGAACCTTATTGCCAAAGTCAAGCAGAGTAGCTGGTGTATTAAGCTGAAACCGTCACACTTTTCCTGTTAGCATTATAAGAATGTTATATTTCGCGCTCTTCAACTCTCACTTATATTATTGCACGCTAATTTGGGGAAACACAACATTATCAAACTTACAGCAAATATTCTTGGTCCAGAAAAAGGCACTTCGTTCAATAGAAAACGTCTCGTTTCCAGAACACACAGAACCTTTATTCCACAAGCATAAAATTATGAAGATGCACAACATATACAAGCATAAACTACTGAGAACATACAAAAATGCCACATTAGGAAGAATACAGCTATTCGAAGAAATTGCAAATCTTCGAGCAAATACAATTTCCTATCCTTTCAGGTATTACCCACCATACCACGTTAATTTCTCGCGTACCTATTATGGGAAAGAAAAACTTGATTATTACTTGCAACCACACTAAATGAACTAGAACAAAGAAATGTTGACGTTCTTAACTTTACTATCAAAACCTTACTAGATCTGCTTATGTAAATGTATTAGAACTACTCATGTTTGTATATTTACAGTAGCTGGTTTTACTAAAGTGATTGTAACTTGAAACATACATTGATGTTTTTTTGATAATCGCATTGTATATACTGTGGCTATATAGACTTGTTAGATGTTTTGCCTTGTCACTACTGCTGTACGGGTGAACAGAGCTTAGTCAAGCTGCGCAAGCGCAGCTTTTTTTTCTCTGGTCCCCTATTTTCACAGTGACAATGCGCTGTATTGTCTGAAGCAAAAATAAAATTTGTTTCATTGATTGATTGATTGATTGATTGATTGATTGATTGATTGATTGATTGATTGATTGATTGATTGATTGAGATACCCATGTGTATTTAGGATACCGACATTTCGTCATTTAATATTGATGAATCCATTTGCCACAACCTAGAGCAATGCCTTCCAAGTTGGACCTTCAGATGAACAGCACTGGCACGCAATCGCTGAGCGTGCGTTGTCCGGGCGCTAAAGCAATGACATTGCATGTCCCTAAACTCTCAACGAGCTCGTTAGGTATATAGACTCTCTCAATCCTGCTCTGAGACGTACCTTGAACGTGCGTGGCTCCAAATGTGTTGCCTTGGAACGTTGCCCATGCGTCGACCAGCTTCAACTTTCTACATATCTTCTGCAGCTCTTTAGAATATAATGTGCTTCGTCCTTGACTAGGGCCTCGGACATCTCGAATTGAATCAAAAAACGCATTTGAAATCACCTAACAACACGCACGGTGATGAATTTAGCAGGAACGACTTGGCCCCTCTGAAAAATTCATTGACAAAAGACCCATTCACGGCTGCGTAAAGGTTGGTGAATCGGATTTCTGGTCATTTATCTACATGTCCATCGCGAAAACATGGCCTTCTGCATCGAATAGGCAACGCACACCCCGCCTGAACCTCAGATTGAGAAACACGACACCGGTGCCACGTGACTTCGCCTGCATTAGGGAGAAGATGAAAAATTCATTGACAAGAGTCCCATTTAGGGCTGCGTAAAGGTTGGTGAATGCGATTTTCTGGTCATTTATCTACATGTCCATCGCGATAACACGACCTTCTGCATTGAATAGGCAACGCACACTCCTGCTGAACCTCGGATTGAGAAACACGACACCAGTGCTACGTGACTTCGTCTGCATTAAGGAGAAGAAAAATTGATTCACATGAGACCCATTCACGGCTGCGTAAAAGCTGGTGAATCGAATTTTCTGGTCATTTATCTACATGCGCATCGCGATAAAACGACCTTCTGCATAGAATAGGCAACGCGCACCCCGCCTGCACCTCGGATTGAGAAACACGACACCTGTGCCACGTGACTTCGTCTGCATTAAGGAGATGAAAGCTTCAACCGAAAATTTAGTACGGAAAATCATGACGCCGTGCTGCGTTCGAAATTTGTTCACTTGCACAAAAGCACGTCCACCACAAGCGAGCGCGCAAGATTCATTATGTCCTGTTGTTTGACAAGATCGTTGAAACCATGAACATTGAAAATCTTGAAAGATAGCCTATCCATTTAAAATAAATTTAGCTGGAAAAGAAGCAATCGTTTTTACATAAAACCAATGAGTCAGGGGACGCCAGGACCTCTCCTGTCTCAAGCGGCAGTAGATGAAGTCAAAGTGATAATACTCGAAGGACTGGCACTGCGATTTACTCACGCACACCGATAGAACGGACACAGTAAGCAGCAGCTATAACAACAGCAATAGTACACGCAGCATGCAACTTAACTCACGTGATGCAATTACTATAACAGGGCATAGCCGCACAGCAGATAACTCACAAATGGGCGCATGAAGGTTCCATCGGGAATGACTGTAAACTATGGAATACTAGACAGCTCATGTGCATCAGACAACAAACGCCTAGTGGTTTTACGGCTGGGAAACAAGCATTTCAACGGTACAGTCAGAATAGATGCGGGCAGCACAACTTAAAAAAACATTGAGTCCTCACTCACATAAGGTGATGGATCTCGGTTTGGCGAGATCATTCTGGGCTTTTTGGACGTTCCGGAGACAGTGACACCACTTCCACTGCTTGAGCTACGAGGCTTGGAGTGACGCTGAGAGTTTGTGGCTTGAGACAACTTGTCGGGAGAACACGTATTTTCAGGAGACAAAGATATCGATCGTGGGGCTAGCAAAAATCTGTCACTTTTTAATTTTCGTGATGGTGACTGGCTCCTACAATGTCTGGATGTCTTGTCGGACACTTCTTCTTGGGCCTATACAGCGTGTGTGTGGGGTGTTTTATGTTCCCTTGAAGACGTGGTCTTTACTTCTTTCGTGGGCGCCATCTTCACAATACCTTCCAGGCCCGCAGGTGGCTGTTCATCGAGCTCTTCGCTTGCACTCGTTGTTTCGGGAGGTCGGATTTGGTGAGCAATTTTCCCGGTTGGCCAGCGCCCCGAGATGCTTGGGATGCTTCCTTCAGCAGTGATGTTTCCTGCAGCGGTGATGCGTTCCAGGATTGTTCGTTTTCTCCGGCCTTGAGTTCCTCTGATGAAGACGTAGCATACACACTTGGCGTCTCCTCAGCGTTGGTGGGCTCCTCTGGCGACGTTGCGGGAGATAACAACGCTGCGGTGTCCCCAGTCAGCGCAAAAACGCCGTTGTCACTCGTTGTGCATGACGACGCGGCATCAACGCCGCTGGCGTCTTCTGATTTAGCGTCACGAAATTCTGTGTCGGTTGCGCTGTCGTCCTCCCAATAATCTGGAATCCTCGGTTGCCATGGCTTGGTTTTGCGTTGCAAAACTTCCTAGTGCCTGGAAGTTCCAACTTTGATCATTCTCTTCAAAACAGACTCTCCAAGTTTTGGGAATTCTTTCAGTGACTGTGAGGTGCTCTGCGCTCCGTCTGCGCATGACTTGGGACGGAATTAATCTTTCGTCGCGAGGTCCCCGTTACAGCGCTTACACTTGGACACACAATCCTCAGATATATGGCCGAAGGTAACACATCGTTGTCAGGAGGGTGTTGTGCAAGTAGCCGCAAAACTACCTTCTCTGCTGCAGAATTGCGCACACTCTGCGCATACCGCTATACTCGAGCATCATGCGGTGATCTTGAATCGATAGGAAGTTACGGGCGGGCTTAACGATCTCCATATTGGACGATGTGGGTACCACTGTACGTTTATCGATGCCTTTGCAGGGTAACAAATGTGATACCCTTCACTTTTCCGTATGGCTGAATAGCTCAGATAACTGCGTCATCTGATGCATACGGCGGGAGACAGAACACACTGACTTGCACAGTTGGCGCCCCGACTGCTTAAACTTGTAGCTCGTGACCTTGTAACGTGAGACCTTGGTTTACCATCAACTTGGTTGCTTGTGCAGCCGACCGAGCCGCTACTAGGAACTTCGAAGCTCCGAGGTGCTGCAGGAACAGCACCCCTGCACTCCCCATGACATCTTCAAGGCCATCGATGATCTCGTCAACGGACGCCGTCCTTTCCGGGACAGTGAAGTTGAAACAGTGCTCCTTGGGGGGGGGGGGGTGCCGCCGCAGGCCTTCACGCCATCCTCGCTGGTCTCGGCAGGGGGCGACGACGATGGAATCGGGCCTCAAAGTAGCTGGCTGGCAAAGTCGCGAGAGGACAACCGGCAGTGACGCCGCCGGAAGGCTGACCGCATTGCAGACTTGAACGTCGAAAGGAGCACATTACAATACGACAGAGCGTTTCCCTCGCACGCACAGCGAGTGTAATATGGAAACTTTTTCGGGTCACATAGTGCGCCAAGTGCGTCTTAGTGTTACAAGTTTTCCTTGCGAGCCTCTGATAGGAGGCGAAATTCTGGGGAAATTCAGTCACCCATACTCGCTTCTGTGTGTTGTTTCATCAGGAACAACTATCTCTTGTTATAAAACTAACATAGAATGTACACCAACATATCAAAGCCAATTGGTCTCTAAGTGGTCTCATTGATCCCAATCGCACGGAGAGAGCGTGTTTCCAGAGGTGGGCGTGGCACGTTTTTTTTTCTCCGCACCACAGCGCTCTTTTTTTCGATCTTTCGTCTATACTCATGCTGGGCTCAATCATGTCCTGTAGGGGAAGAGTCTGAACCTTCAGAGACACTTAGAGGGTGGCATGCATAAACTTCGAGACGCCTCTGGAAGTGTACATGTGACCATATTGTCACGGGGTCGGGACGTGGACCAGTGGAGCACACTGCAAGTCTAATAATAAGCTGTTTCGGTGAACCTAAGCCCAGTAACGGAAAGTCAGATTGCAGTCTTGCACTGATAGCAGTGAACGGTGCGTGGGCCGTCGATCGACTGACAAGCGGCGAAGCATTTCGGCATTTATACTCTTTCGATCGAATATTCCAGCTAACGTGGTTGCTTGGGCGAGTTGGTACGACATGATTCCCTTAAAAAAACAACTTTTTTTGTCAGATGCTGCCCAAGTATATATTGTGCGGTTCTAGCAAATAAATTCTTATGGTAAGTCAGTGCCACTGTCTGTCTCCTTCTTTCTCTTGTCCCTCGTTATTGGCGCTGTTTTTTAAGTGAATATTCCAGCGCGTTATCGCTATAGCGGCGACGTAGCTTCCACAATAATCTGTAATGTTCCCGAAGTGCAGGTGATCTCAACAAAATGATCTACTATGGACTCGCAGCTTCTCTAACATCGTAGGCGTGGTTTGCGCTGAATGTAGTGTAACGAAGCGATAACAAAACTTGAGGAAAGGAACATGGCCTTGCCCCCGTCTGAAAAAGCCATCATCTCGATGCTTTACCAAAAGATGGTGCAATACTAAAGACAATAAATAATAAGGAGAAGCGATAAAGCACTACAGCAACAACAAAATACTGTACTTAGCTTCGCGCAGCAAATGGCTGCAGGCGCACAACATGAACGACTTCTGGTCGAGCACGGCACCGTTGAGAGTTCATAATGCTGTCGGGAACAACCTCGTAGTCGAGTGGGCGGACACGTCCAACTACTCTGTACGTTCCGAAGTACCATGACAGAAGTTTTTCACTAGCCCACGTCGGCGTATCGGCGTCCATACTCAGACATGGTCCCCGGGCTTACAATGCACGAAGCTTCGACGAGGGTTGTAACGGCGGCTGTCGATCACCTACTGATTCTTGATGCGAAGGCAGGCGAGTTGATGACCTTCTTCAGCGAGCTGAAGGTAGGCGGTGACGTCGAGGTTCTTTTCGTCAGCGACGTTTGGAAGCATAGCGTCGAGTGTCGTTGCCAGGCTCCTTCCATAGACCAACTTGTACGGCGTGAACTGCATCGTCTCTTGGACCATCGTATAGTACGCGAAAGTCACGTATGGTAGGATTTCATGCCACGTCTTGTGCTCGACGTACATGACCAGCATATCAGTGATGTTCTTATTGAGAGTTTCGGTAAAGCCGTTGGTCTGTGGTGGTAGGCAGTGGTCCGGCGTTGACTTGTCTGCCTTTACCTCAGGATCGCCTGACTTAGGTCCACCGTAAAGGCCGTACCTCTATCAGTAATGAGGACCCGTGGAGCTCCGTGACGCAGAACATTGTTCTCAACGTAGGGCCTTGCTTCCTCAGAGGCACTGCCTTTGGGCAGGTTCTTTGTCTCAGCGTAACGTGTGAGGTTGTCAGTACCTACGACGATCAATTTGTTCCCGGAGTTTGACGTCGGGAACGGCCCCAGTAAGTCCATGCCGATTTGTTGAAACGGTTGGCGAGGTGGCTCGATGGGCCGGAGACGTCCGGCAGGCCTAGTCGGCGGTGTCTTTCGACGATGACAGTCGCGGCAGGTCCTGACTTAACGAGTGACGTCGGCAGCAAGTCATGGCCAGTAGTACTTTTGTTGGATTCTTGTGAGCGTACGAGAAACACCAAGGTGTCCCGCCACCAGGTCCTCGTGTAGAGCTTCAAGTATTTATGGTCTCGCTGCTGAAATAACCACGAAAAGGTGTCCGGCTCGAAGGGGTGAGAAGTTCTTCTTTAAGAAAACTCCGTTTCGCAAGAATAACGACTCCAGTGCTCTCTTGAAAACATTTGGAACAGTCGTGCTGTCACCCTCTTGGTATTCCACAAAGCTTTTGAGTTCCGTGTCAGCTCACTGTTGCTCGGCGAAATCGTTGGTACTTACCGTTCCTAGAAGCTGTTTTCATCCAGGCCACCGGGCAGCGGTGGTTCGACGGGAACGAGACAAGCAGTAAGCGTCAGAGTGTTTTTTCCAGACTTGTAAACGGCGGCCACATCAAATTCTTGCAGTCTGAGGCCCCACCGTGCGAGATGACCTGAAGGGTCTTTCAAGTTAGCAAGCCAACATAAAGAATGTGGTGATACGTGAAAGGTTCTACCTGGAAGGAAGGTACGTGGTGGTCACTCACAGCTTTGAAAGGCCTGCCATAGGGGTAGGGGCAAAACTTTGACGCTGTCCAGATGACGGCAAGGCACTCTTTTTTGTGTGAAATAGTTGACTTCAGCCTTGAATAGTGACCGGTTAGCATAACTGATAACCCTTTCCACGCCATCAGTTTTTTGCACAAAGACGGCGCCGGGTCCTACGCTCCTTGCGTCGGTGTGTACTTCTGTATCGGCGTATTCGTTTAAATGCGCAAGCATCGGTGGTGTCTGTAGGCGTCGTTTAAGTTCCTGAAATCCTTCTATTTGTACCACTTCCCACCTGAATTCGACGTTGCTTTCGTGAGGCGAGTTAGCGACTCGGCATCTGTGAAAAACGTTTGACGAAACGCCTCTAATAGGCGCACAATCCGAGAAATCGGCGTACAAATTTCTTGTCAGTGGGTTGCGGGAAATCAGTGATGGCGGCTGTTTTGCGCGGGTCGGGACGGACTCCTGCAGACTTGCTAGTGATGTGTCCCAGGAACAACAGCTCCTCGTACGCAAAGCTACACTTTTCTGGCTTCAGGGTTAGTCCAGAGGTGCTGATAGCTTTATGTACCACTTCAAGGCAACGGAGATGCTCGTCGAAGCTAGGGGAAAACACGACGACGTCATCAGAGTACGCGAGGCAAGTCTGCCATTTCAATCCATGCCGCACGGTGTTCATAACGCGGTGGAACGTCACAAGAGCCGAGCAAAGGCCAAATGGCATGACCTTAAACTCGAAGAGGCCGTCGAGTATAATAAAGGCCGTCTTTTCTCGATCACTGTCGTCAACCTCGATTTGCTAATTGTCTGTTTTTAGGTCCATTGAGGGAAAATACTTCGCGTTTTGGAGTCGGTCCACAGCGTCGTCTATACGTGGAAGAAGGTACACGTCCTTTTTTGTGGTTTTGTTCACGTGGCGGTAATTTACGCAAAAACTTAGGTTCCCGTCCTTCTTCACCAATACCATAGGTGACGCCCTCGGACTCTTGGACGCCTGAATGGTGCTGTCGCGCAGAGTTTCGTCGACTTGTTTCTACACGGCATAGCATTCCCGCGTCGAGACTCGGTATGGGCTTTGTCGAACTGGCCGGGCATTTTCTACAGTTATGCAGCGATGTTTCGCGACTAGGGCTTGTCGAACTCGCGATGATAATGAGAAGTAGTCCTTGAATTGCACGAGCAGGGACTTGAGCTGGCCTTGCTTGCACTTCGAAAGGCTTGGGTTGACATCAAAATCCGGTTCAGGACTTCGATACGTGGAAGCAGCATCGGCAGCATAGAAAAGGAAAAATGAATTGCTCGTCTCCACGAATTTATCGACGTAGGCAATCGTCGTACCACGGTTTATGTGCCTGTATTCACGACTGAAGTTTGTCAGTATCACCTTTGCTGTGCCGTCACGCAGCTCAGCTGTGCCTCTAGCGACGCAAATCTGACGTTTTAGAAGGAGGTGCTGATCGCCCTCGAAAATTACTTCTAGGTTTTTGGCTTTTTCGATGCCGACGGAAATGACGGCGCTATAGGAAGGTGGCACGATGACCTGCTCATTTAGGACATTAAATTTGTGATTCCATGGCATTGTAGGGGTCGGCAGCGTGTTTCTGAGGTTAGTGTGATTGACTCAGACCTCAGGTAGATGACAGCGCTGCGTTGACTAAGAAAGTCCGTTTTCAGTATCGCATCCCTGGAGCAATTATGTAAGATGAAAAAGCTCGCAGGATAAGTCTGGTAACTAATGGTTACTCTAATTGTGCGGAACCCCGGTCGGCGTTATTAAGTGGCCTCCAGTGGTCCGAATTTCAGATCATTGCCTTGTAGTTCTCACTGATTTACACTTCGTCGCGAGAGGCCCAGTGGCGGCTGAATAATCAGCTACAGTATCGACGAGACCATTGACTAGGGGGCCGTCGGATGTTACATCGAGGTCGCTGGTTCGTCGTCGTGCGTTTTGGTTGGGTCGGGGTGTCGGGTCACTGCTGTGTCTATTTGGTTCGCTTCTTCCACGTTGTGTCATGCCGTCTTCATGATGCGAAGGTTGGACGTCTAGACCCTTTTCGTCTTACCACGGGTGCTTTCGATTTCGTGACGACAGCGTGGTCGGGAGCGGCGGAGGATCTTTGGTAGTTCATCGTACAGCAACCGCACCTCCATCGGTTGCTGCCCTTAGTTTTCCGAGTAAGGGCTCGGAGATTGGCCCCGAATAGGGTCAGTGTACTGCCCGCGGTGCGGTGAGGCGTAGCGGCCTGGCGACAGCGAACGATAGGGTCATCAGGGTGTCGACTGCACTCCCGCGAGGTAGTCGGTGATGTCAT
The DNA here is from genome assembly GCA_013436015.1 of Rhipicephalus annulatus. Lineage (NCBI taxonomy): Eukaryota > Metazoa > Arthropoda > Arachnida > Ixodida > Ixodidae > Rhipicephalus > Rhipicephalus annulatus. The sequence goes on from WOVY01009596.1 coordinate 174,430, forward strand.
ATGGTCGTTCACCCCGTTGTGGACACGGCGCGTTTATGTCGAAGCCCCGTAAACCCATCTGTCGGTACTGGCAGTGGCGACAGGTGTGCCCGGCCTCGCCGCAATGGTAGCAGAGCGGGCCGTTGTCAGGCGCACGCCAAACGTCGGTTTTCCTTGGCGCGCTGCGCTGACCCACTAGTGAACGGTATGACATCGGTGGTGATGGTGGCGGCGGCGGTAGCGTTTGGCGATGGAAGTTCGACTGGGCGGCGTCTTTGCGAGCAGGTGGAGGAGGGGCGTGACGGCGGGCTGCACCAGCATAGCTTATGGCTTGCACCTGTGGCTGTGAAAGCTGAAGAAAGCACCGTGATTGTTGGATCTCCTGACGCACTACGTCCATGATGGAATGCACTTGAGGCTGCGCTGAAGGTAGGAATGCCCACAGCTAAATTGCACGATGTTTTGATTGTCTTCATGCAGGTCGGTGCTTCCCTGCGCTTGGATGTCGGCGTAGCTTACAGCCGAGAAGCTGCGGTTGTATTGTCGTGTCCGCCTCTAGAGCGTCATCTGAATTTTGAGTGCTTCCGAGGCGAATTCAGTGATCGTCTTCAGCTGGTTTTCTGATCAGTTTGGCGAAGAGTTGTGGCTTCACACTCCTCATAAAGAAGCCCAATTTCTTCTCCTTTGTCATGTGGGGGTCGGCGTGACGGAACAGCCGGGTCATCTCTTCGACAAAGATGTTCACGCTTTCGTTGGGAAGTTTCAACACGTGTTTCCAAGGCAGTAGCGGTACGTTCCTTGCGAATGACGCTCGTGAAGGTGCTCAGGAAACGTTGTCCCGAAAGACATCCCAGCTTCGTAAGGTGGGCTCTTGGTTCGAACCACGTCTTCGCGGCGTCTTTTAGGTAAAAGAACACGCGGTGAAGTTTTTCGTCCGTGTTCTAGCTGTTCAAGGCGGCAACTCTTTCGTAAGTCTCCAGCCCACCTTTCTGGGTCTTCAAACGATGATCCCCGGAAAAGTGGTGGGCTCCTTGGGGGCTGGAGCAGGATAGGCACAGGTGGTACAAGGGCTGTCATCCACGCCGTGGCCAAGCTCAGGGATTAGGTCTTCCGGGTTTGGTCAGGTAGAGGCCCTGAACTCTGGTGGAAGCCCTTGCCTGCCGGCGGCTGGCTTGTTCTCAGCGTTGGCGTCGATGTCTCCTTGACCGTGTGGGCTCGGCTCGCGGCTGGAGGGAGGTGTCCGGTACATGGGCCGGGAAGCACCTCTACCAGATATCACGTAGTCGCCGACGTCGACAAATGGAGCACACTGCGAGCCGAATAAAAAAATTCCGCCATATCCACGAAGTGAATGATGATGAGTGGGCGAAGCTCCGGAGGTAAACCTGGTAAACCATGAATCCTCTGTACATTTTGCCCACTCGATTTATTACATCGCTCCCCCTAGCATACGTCGCCGCACTAAATCGAACGATTGCCTTCAACCAATGACACGCGCCATATGTGACATGATTCCTATTTTATAAGATCTCGCGTCTTTCATCAACTACAAGTACCGCTTTCTAGTTTATAACATCTTGCATCTTTTCATCATCAGCTACAAGTACCACCATCTAGTAAACACTACAAGAACTAAACGAGAGGTGGCTACATGCAGGAGACGGTACCGCCATCTAGTGAAACTGCAAGAACTAAACTAAGAGGTGGTTACATACAGGGAACGGTACCGCCATCTAGTGAACACTGCAAGAACTAAACTAGAGGTGGCTACATACAGGCTACAGGAAACGCACACAGCCTCGCCCTAAGGAGCTTCGCCCCTAAAAGCTGTTTTTTTGGGTGAACATGTGCACAGTAAGCGGGAAGTCCGATTGCAGCCTTGCACAGATAGCGGCGAACGAAGCGTCGGCCATCGATCAACTGAAAGGGGCAAAGTGCATAGGCATTTATACTCTTGCCATCGAATAATCTATCGTTATCCCTAGCGATGACGTAGCTCCAGAATAATCTTTAATGTTTACAAAGTGGGCGTAATGTCAACAAAATAATCTACTACGCCGTCGCAGCTTCTCGAACATCGTAGGCGTGGTTCGCGCTGAACGTAGTGTAAACGAGTTGGTAACAAAACATTAGTTAAAAGAATGTGGCAATATCCACAGTCCGTGAGGTCGGGGGGCAGTCTCGTGGGGTTGAAAGGAGGGTAGTGGAGGCTTACTGTGTCATCAAGGATGAAGAACCGGCAGCTCGGATACAACGTCATGGAGGTGACCCAAGACGTGTACGAGCCCGGCGCTCGCCTCTTGCACAGGATGGCATTCATTACAGTAATGCGACCTCA